>JADNRZ010000047.1:0-145324 GCA_015501605.1 Panaeolus papilionaceus | reverse complement strand
TAGTCCACGGACCAACAAAGTCGCTACATTGTAACTTCCCTACCTGTATCCATAGGGTCCTGATACGCAACGTGCGTAACAGTATCAGTCGATGACATCGGGGTGATCTATCTGGCCTCAGTCATGTGGTTACACTGTAATAGTTGAATAACTGAAGACCGCCTCATGCCCCTTGCAATGTATGTATGTTAATAATGCACGGTCCTGATACGAGTTGAAGTTACTCTCTGCGCAGTATGAATCTTGATTCGTTGTACTTCTGAAGAATGTCACTCCATCCGAACTCGTGATATGAGGGTGGAGAGGACTCAGATCGGTGTCCCAGACCACCTGAGTGGTCTGATGAGATGAACATTCACTCGATTTGTATCAGTTCCACTAGGGTCCCTTATTTGGTGTCGAGCAGCCCATGGCATCTTTGCATAGCCATAATTGAGCGAAAAACCCTCTATGACGGTCGCGGCATTAATATTAGAATCCAAGTGAGGTATGATGCCATTATCAGCACCCGTCCAGTATTGGAAGGATCTGTGCAAGCACAGATCCGCCTTCTTGGTTGGATGAAGAGTGCATCCGACGTCGCGCTCGTCACTTCTCCGCTTCTTCGTACGCTATTCTACGCTCTTTCTACCTACCACTCTCCATGCTGCCTGCTGTATCTCGTTGCGTGGCTCGTTTTTCTGTTTACCCACCCACTGCTTCCTTTTTTCACTTTTTGTCTTCTGCCTTCTGCTTCACCTTTCCTCGTGTTCTCATAGACCCACAGTTTATTCATATAAATGATTAGAAATTGCGTGTATATATTCTCTCGAGCCCCATAGTCAGGGTACAGGGAGCCGCGGTCGGTATGGGGTGGAAAACGAACTTGATCGAGAATACAGAAGAGCAAACGCGACGCGAAGGATCGTCATGGAGGGGCTCGTATGCAGAGAATGAAAGAGACAGATGAAATCGAGTACACTAGCGAAAAAATATGATGAACATGAAACCAAAGGGACCTGGGAATGAAAACATGAGCGAGGAAGGGATAGAAGAAAATGAGGTCAAACAAGACATCGTGCTAAAGGTAGGCGAAAATGAAGGAGAGGATGGCTCCGCGAGAAGGGTATATGCGCACGGAAGGAGGAGAAAAAGAATCACTGAATACCCGGAGACTATCCAGTGCAAGACCAGTGCAAGACCAGTGCACACGTGAATGAGGAGTAGTTGATGCGCAAGGTGTGTTAGTAGGTTTGAAACTGAGGCAGGTGGCGAATGTATGGACATGAAGGAGAGCACAGAGCGACGAACTGAAGTACAATGCAGACGAATATAGGAATTAGGGTTGACGAAAATAGTGGATAGGACCGGAGGAGCGTGAACGTGGTGCGAGAAAAGATGACGAGAGAGGAGAATTCAAGGGAGCGTGATTGAAAAGCGGAGAGTGGGGTCGCAGTGCGGAGGTAGGAAAAACGAAGAGAGGGGCGCAAAGCTGGTGGAATGGAATTGGTATGAAGGTCGCTTGAAGAGAAGAGGAGGATGCATGGAGAGAGCTTATGCGTGCCGCAGGCTAGGAGGGAGAGACAGGAAACACAAGTCTCTGGCCTATCTGTGAGACGAAATGAGGCGATAAAGCTACAACGACCCTGATTCAGAAAACGTTGACGGCGACACTAGACGACTAGGGACGATATAAATGAAGAATCTGGATGACTGAGATGAAAACCAACAGCGGCCGCAACTGAGTACGTTGTTCAACGATGATGAGAACCCACAAACGACTGGGAGACGGCTGAGATCCTCTGAAACTGAACCAGACACAGCTTAAACATAGCAGAGGGAGAAAGAGACGCAAAACGATGTCGTATCTGGTATGAAAATATGACATTAATGAAAAACATACAGAAAATCAGAATCATACGCATATACACCCCATTCCAACACCTCTACGAGCCCCATTCCCTTACCTATCCCTCTAGCTACGCCCTATGATGCTCTTTCAAATACAACAACGATCGATCGACTTCAAACCACGGCGGGACTTCGTCTTTCGGGAAATTTGAGAACAAGGGAGTGGGGTTGTCGTCGTCGCATGCTACAGCGGTTGGTGGGCAGCCGTCGTCTTTGTACCCGAGCATGTGGTTTCCTGTGGGCTGAGAGCGGAGATGTGTCAGTCGGTGCAGATTGAGGGGCGGAAGAGGAGGGAAAAACAAACCTTGTAATAGCTACATTTGTGTTCTGGGTGAGGTGAGGAGGCGGAGTGGAACCTGAAGATATGGATGTGGTGTTATTGAATGATGGAGGACGATAGAAAAAGAGGAGTACATACACGCATTCAAAGATGGAATATGTCGAGTTGAATCGACGACGTAGGGTCTTTTGACGAGTGCTAGGCCGTTCAGATCTTCAGTAGGGCAAGAGAAGGTGCATGCAGCTGGCGACGATGAGAAAAAGTCTTGTGCGAGGGCTGGTCGAAGCAGCGAGCAGAGGAGAGCAGCAAGAGCAAAGCGTGTTAGTGACGGTGCCATGAGAGTAAATTGGAGTGGGTATAGCAGTGGGGATGGGTATAGTGATGATAGTCAGTCAGTGAAAACCCCTATGTCTCGGGGAAAGCTGTAATGAGGGAGCGTCCCTGGTCAGTGCAATTGACAACGAGGTCCATGTTGATGTGATGAAGGGGTCCTGTTCAATGTGCGACCAACAATTGGATTGTTTGTTTGGCCCCACGCCGATGCAGCGAGAACCAAACAAATATACGCAACGTGAACCTCACATCGTCTCATGTCGTCGTGGTCTCTTGTTTCATTTTCAGCGTATTCACGGCTCTTTTAAACATGCTGCAAATATGCTCAACTATGAAGTTCTGTCGAAAAACGGTTGCAGTATTCAAACCATTTTACGACATTTAAAATTATTCTGCATCATCTTAACTTCGCACCATACCAGTCATTAAAATTTTGAATATAACATGCTTCTCTGTTTGTGCAAACCTTCAGTACTCAACCTCAGCTTTTTGATAAGGGATAAAATGCATCCAATCACATATATCGCCACGAATAAAGCACAGTATCAAAATGTAGAAAAGCATCGTATGTAATTGCACTCATGCTAAAACGAAAGACTACCACTGGAACAAAACTGTGGAATGAGACCCAGCCACAGACTATCGACGCAAACTCTGATCATGATTACCAGTCCCACCATGAGCACCATACATACCATACCCAACCCCACTCACATCCCCTGACCTGTACACCACCATCGGTTCCCCACCCGTCCTATCCACCACCATCATATTAGGAAACCGCGGATCAGGTTCCACTCCCTCGAATCCCCGGACGTCATAAATGGTAACGATTCTGATCCCCCCTGACGTGGAGCGTTTTCTTGTATGTGCAGTGCTACCTTCTCCTCGAGTTCGAGTAGAGTGTTGTACCCCACCGCGAGATTGAGAGTCTCGAGATTGTTGTACGTCGCTCCTTGATTTAGACTGTTTATGGCGTACGGTGCGCGAGGGACCGGGGAAGGGGGCATGTGGAATAATGTGGGTGTTACTATTAGAGCCTGAGGCGATGGGCTGACCGTTTCTGCGTCTACTCAGGCTTGAGCTGCTGCTCAACTGACGGTGATGTTGTGATGATGATGAACTCGACTGTTGCGGCGGTTGGTGCTGCTGTATTGGTGTCGGTGTCGGTGAGAGCGAGGAATTAGGACCTCCCATGGCTAGAGGGTGCCACTGCTGTCTGTTATAGCCTGAACTGCCACTTGACTGACAGTAGTGGTGATGTGACGATAAGCCGGTCTGCTTTTCGTGATGCAATGGAATTGGTGGGGTTAGGGAATTCATCGCCGGCGGAGACGGAATGGGCGGGGGGAGTGCATTAGACGTAGGGGACCCAACTATTGGCGCCATCGGTAAAGGCATTGTCGTCCCTGATACGCGCGAGCTCAAGCTCATATCATGTGGGTTTGTCGTCTTCCTGGGCATATATGCGGGAGTAGGAAGCTCAACCTGGTCAAAGTAGCCCCGAACGTCGTCGTACTGAATGACGCTGTCCATGCCCCCACACTGGGCCAGCTCTTCTTGCACTACCGCAGTGCGAGTGGGTGTAAAAAGTGACATTGATGGTGATGCGCCGTGATGGGCGGTGGAGGAGCTTGAACGAGGATACGGGGATGAAGCTGGAGATGAGTAACTTATCCCTACAGTCGGAGAATGAGGGAACCAAGATGAAGCCGAATACAAAGAGTGATGTATCCTGGGGCTCAAGACGGGAGACCCTTGTTCGAGGCAAAAGAGATTATGGGGTCGCCGTTGCCATGAGATACTCTGTTATCCTAGTGTGTACATATGTACCTACATGGTGTCCTTTCATGAAGGGAAGTTTGTCAGAAATTGTTTTGACACCACCAATTTTCGAGTACATGTAGGTTATGTTTTGCGTACATATTACGCAATACGACGCCAACTCTGATATATAGAATATGATGAACCCTGATGCCCGACATTTTATCGCCCAAGGCCATTTGGGCCGCACTCATGCTCACGTGGAATACAGATCACCCTACACGCGTCCAAATCCTACTTTCCTCCGAGATCATGCTAATGGATCGATACATTCGTGAACATGGTACATGTTAAATATAATGGGACATGGTCATCTTGGAAACATTGAGACATTGCAAACCAGTACATTATATATATTAAGCCAAACAGAACAATGAAACATGGAAACGAGGATTCAGCAAAACGAGATGAATAATGTTTGACACAAGATATGTGAAATCCCAGAGTGCATGCACTAGAATATGTGTATGTGAACAAATATAACTCCTCCATAGGTCGCAAATCGAACGTACCCGTGGTTTTACTCCTCACGCTTGAGCCATTTGGGATGATGGCGCTTGGCAAATTTGAGTAGACGTCGGAGTAGCCCTTTAAAAGCAAGTGACCATGATAGTCCATGGTTAACAGGGATGACAAGGGCTTCCGACTCTGGTCCCATAGCGGATATCGTCTCTGTCTGTACAGGCTTCGAGTCTCGACCTTGGTCAGAAATGGATCCTATAGACGGCAAGGTGTCCGCTTGCTCCTTCGGACGCTTGTGGGAGACACATTTTTCGGGCAGCATGGCAAGTATAGTCTCCTTCAGCCCGGGATCGGAGACAAGCCCATTGTGAATCTCTGGGTCGTCAGCCCACTGTTGGAAATTATCGCACATTCGATGGTTGGCTGGGATGATGTTGTCCACGATGGTCTTGCGTAGAGCTTGCGCGCCTTCCCGAAATTCAGGCAGTGGTCGTCCAAATTTGACCAATTGGGAAATGAATTTGGCCAAAGTCTCGTCGTTTTCCTTTTGATCCTGCTCCAAGATGGCTTCGAGAACTTTGTTGCTTTGTGTGTCGGAATGAGTCAGGTCCGACTCAATCATGACTTTCTTCTGAAGCGCGCCCTCAATGCGCTCATGCAAGTCACAATAGAGATGTGTGGAAGTGATCGTTGACCTGTATAATGGTTGATCATAGTACCAAACATTGCTATCCAACACTTGAAGGGCTGAAGTCCTGGTACCCATAAAACGCTTCAAGTCAGTTTCCTCCCCAAAAAACCCCTAGGTCAGAGTGAGTGACACTTCAAAAACAACATGGGAGATGGTACTAATTACCTTGAAAACCCCGGCTTTAAGTCGTTCAAAGTTTTGTTCCGCTTGACTGCGAGTTCGTTCACTGTGAAGGGTATTCCACATTGTTGTTACAACTGTGATTGTATAAGTCCTGACACCCAACAATTCTTTTAACATTTTAATTGTTCTCTGCCTACTTCCTGGCAGGCGAGTGACCGCAATGGGAGTGAGAAATAATATTCTGTAATTTATTGAAGAACTAGTCGGAAGTCAATTGAATATTCTTCCTGAGGTATCATGATATCAATGGCAAGAGCTCACCAATTCTCTTTCAGCCAATCTCTGAGGATATCCACAACCTCCATCTCTGATATCTTACTGTCGGAAAATCCTGGTGTATCAACCAGATAAATTGCCCTGGCAGATTGTTTCCATGCAATGTTGACAAGCTTGTAAGCAGTTACACGCTGGGTATATCCAGCGAGCTGATTACTCGAAATAGCAAGGTTCTGTGAGCCTCCTGCAAGTGCCTCAATGAAATTGAACGGACAAAAAGTATTCCGTCTAAGTAAATTGCATCAAAATGCTGTACATGGTTGTTGACTTACTGTACTCTTCCCAGCACCAGTAGGTCCCATGATGCTAAGTATTTTCATTCATTAGACGAGTTTCAGAACCACGACTAACACTACACGTACATATATACAACTGCTTCGTCGGGTATTCTGGCTACGGGTTTGACAGAAATATTACCCGTAACTCTGAACTCTTTGAGTTCAAGTCCCTCCATGACACGATTATTGACAACTAAGTCGCGGCTGGGGTTCGCGGAAAGAGATATCCATCAGCAAAAAAATCAGACAGTGATTTGGTGTTACTGGTCAGATGATTAAGTAACATTCTTCTATTTCGTTGGATACCCATACAAGTGCATATAGGTACATGAAAAAGGTGACGTGAGGTTATACACAAGACCTTAGTTTCCAACAGTATCATAACATGCATGTACATATGGTTTTAACAGTATCGACGAGACGTAAAGGTTGCGACACCATATATCTTCGTGTCGTAAACTACCATCCCAACAGAGTCATCATAACCATCCACACAGCGCGACGTCACCAGCATACCGAACTAAAAAGATGACTTGAACTTTGTATTATAAATATCATAATTTCATATGAATTACATGTCCTGGCATTGAGGTTACACACCACTGAATTTCTGACAATGTCGTGATAGCTACAAGAAAAGGGTGATGTGAGTTTGCACGCAATTCACAAGTTTTCTGCATCTTATAACATGTTTGTATACATGGTTCAAACAATATCGACGAGACATGAAGGTTGCGACACCATATATCTTCGTGTCGTAAACTACCATCCCGACAGAGTCATCATAACCATCCACACAGCGCGACGTCACCAGCATACTGAACTGAAAAGATGACTTGAAGGTTGTATAACAAATATTGTAATTTCATATGAATTACACATCCTGACATTGGGGTAACATACCACTGAATTTCTGACGATGTCGTGTAACTCCGTGAGTGTGTGTGCAATCCACATGACTGAGCAGCATCGAATGGATATATCGTCGTGCCAGGGCAAAACAGAGATGCGTTACGATTCCGGTCGAACATGAAAAGGAAGGACGGATAAGAAATAAGCAGTATACCAAAAATAAAAAGATTGCAACCTCCATGAAGACTTGGGCAGGGGAAATCATCAACTCAAGGTCACAAACAGGTGGTATTCATATGTGAGTAAAATGTGGTACAAGCAGGGGAAAAACATCGACTGATAGATAATGATACATGCAAAGAAATGAATAGAACGGGAATGGTATGAGCCACATAGAAGTGATCAGCGACAAGGAACTATGTAGAAAAGGAATTACAAGAAAATTGAAAAATTGAAATAGAAAAAACGTAGCACAGGAGGGTTAGAATGCAGAATAGAAAAAGTACAAAAAGGGGTGTGTTGGAGACTTCAAACATGTAGTTAAGTAGGAGCAAAACGACGAATGTATGTGAAAACCCTCAGTATGTCAAAAGACTTCCCCCCTCCAACTTTCTGAGATGCAATAAGAAGTCGCTCGAAACCCATTCGTTGCAGGTCAGCGCTCATGGCGAACAATTCATCTATCTTTTCGACGCAGTCATATCCTTCGTTTAGGACAGCCTGCAGAGTTGGCAAGAGGGTGGGATGATTCGCAACCACGTACGCCTCAATGGTCATTCCTGGATTAGGAGGTGGTGCATTCACAGCGTTAATGCCATGAGAATGGTTTGATGAAGATGATGGTGCAGAGGAACTGCCACCTGCCTGCGAGGGAGGAGCAAGTGTAGGTAAACGAGGAGTAATTGATGAGGCTGCTGATGAGGTTGTAACATCGGCTGGAGTAGGCACACGGGTAGTCGAAGCAGGTAATGCAGTTTGGGTAGTGTTTGCAACATCCACAGCTCGAGGTCCTGTACGCTTGATGAATACTCGATTCTCTTTTTCTTTCTCCATCTTCTGTTTTTTGTTCTTGATTTGCTTGTGAAAAAAAAAATTACAGTTAGAATGACAATGAACAGAGTAACATGATGCAATACCTTGAGGGCCACACAGCGAAGATAATTGCAGTATATCCCCTTGGCCATGGGTTCGACAAAGGAGAGTGCTTCTTGAGCATTTACATGTTGAATGAAGTATTGGGGGAAGGCTGTCTTGAGCTAAAATAACCATTAACCAAGATGATCCATTTTAAAATCAGAAGACGTACAGCGGATTCGATTGCATTAATGCTATCTGTTTGCTTCTTGTACAGTTGTCAGCCCTGGATGTTCATGCGCAGCTTGGCAACAAAGATGCGCTGCAAACGTTTGAGCCGACGTTGATGATGAATTGAAAAGAAAGACTTACATGTATTTTTTGGCATTTATTCAAATTATCAGCAAGTCCTAAGGGTTCCATCATTTTTCTAAAATTGCTACCTCTTCTGGGCTGTAGAGAACATGTCAGTGCCAATCTGTACAAAGAAATAAGGATGATTACAAGTCTGAGAAGTGGGGGGATGTATGTCTCGATCTCGGAGGTGGTAATCATGGTAAGGGCAGACAAACGAAAGAAAGAAAAGGGGTTGGATTGAAGGAAGCGGTCAACCTCGATCAAGGATTAATATTGACTTCCAGACACGCCCACGTGACGCCGTCATGGCAGGACCAGGATTCACAGTGGCAAAGTTTAAGTGAAGGGGTTGTAACATGTCGTAGATCAATGGAACATTTGAATGATGTTCATCGCGCAGAAAACCCCAGAAAAAGGAATATCTAGGAGAAATGTTCCCATGAGAAGGCAGAACATTGCATTCGAGTCACGGAGAAGGTGGTTGAAATGCGCGTCGTGTGCAAACAGCGTCAATGATATAATAAGGCAAAAATGAACAAGAAAAATAATTTCAAACATACCAAACGACGGACACACAGTTGACGAGCCAAAACGAACAACGAAGCAAATGAATGTCGGGCACGCCATTGGGCGGCAGAACGTGTAATGTGTAAGGACAAATGAAAATGAAAACTGACACGACACAGATTAAGCCTCTGGCAAAGATCCTAATGCACAAACAATATGCCAAATAAAGCAAGTAGGGCAACGATTAAATACGGCGAGGGACAGACTTGAGGGACACAGACGAGAAGAGCAGGGGTGAAAGTGAGCAGAAAGGGAAAATTCGAGCAGGTTAGAAGTCTGAAAAGAAAAAGCACAAAATGATAAAGACTGGGAACCACGTGACGAAGCCTCACAGCCTCGGAACTGTCATAACATTGAGGTTGCACCTCTGTAAAGTTCTGACTTGAGGTTACCAAGTAGCTAGCTGGTCGTGTGGCAAAGGACAAATTGGTCCACATAACCTAAGTAGTAGCAGAGTAAATTAAACAGTTGGATGACTCAGAAGGGGTTCAACTGTTATTGACCCAAACTCGTAGTTACGGCTGACTTGGATCTGAAAACTTGATTTGATTTTTATTGCTAGAGATCATCATACGGTACATCTGAGTCCTCATTGTCATCAACATCACCACTGTCCATCTCATCTTCTGAGTCAGGCCCTGACTCCTCATCCGATGCCATTTCAGACTGCTCTTCATTGGACTCAGAGCCCTCGTCGAGTTTGTCCATATCTATGTCCGCATTTTCCAAGTGATTCGCCAAAGTAGTCGCATCAGGCACATCCACATCCATGTAATCATCACAGGCAGGTACTGCTTGTAGTGTTGACCCATTTCTATCTGACTCAGGCTCGACATGTGGTTCCTCCATTGGATGTTGAGCTGAAGATGTCCCAGGCTGAACTGATTCTCTGGTCCTGGCACTGCTTTCTGAATTGTCCATTGACCGACTATGATGCAGCCCTAGATTGAAGTGCCTCATGAACATATCTCGATCAACAAAGCTATTATGGTTCCATCAGCTGAGATTGAGATGGAACCACCAAAAATTGTACACTTACGTTCCAACACAGTAGTGCTTCCACTGATGCAGAACTGACTCACTCATGACCTGACGTCCTCGGTAAGAAATGACCTGACCAGGTGTATCTGATGATAGGCCATCGCAGAATGCAGGAATGAGGTGACAACCTCGTAATACAAGCGCAGGGTCAAGGAATCCATAGGCCATTTCGTCTTCTTCTGGTAGGCATCGGAGCTTGGGAAGCTTGGAATCTTGGCTCTCTGACAGGTTGCTTGCGACTGGTTCCAGCCAGCGAACCCACAAGAAATACATAGTTCGAAAGCGAAGGTCTTCAAAATTTGTTCCAACCCGCTGGACATCAGCATGGAATATTCCTAAAACGGCTGCGTACCAAAATGTTGAAGGGCTGGTATAAGGGGGCCGGGTGGAGGTGTGTCCTGCAGCTTCTGGGGAAACAGTCATGATAAACGGATGTGAGTGTGGATTAATGGTGTCGAAATCGCGCCGCATGTCATATGTCGTATAGTTGATTTGGACAGTTGAATGCCTATATGCGGTGTTATTCCGAATCCTGAGACAGTTCAACTCTGTTGCGGTGAAATTTGGCGGGGCTGTACTCTCTGAGAAACGTGATAGGAGGTGGGTCTGCAGCTTTAGCATGAAGTTCTACAGCACATTGGCATGAAATTCCGGTATATCGGGGCAATGGAGGTGTGGTTCGTACCTTCCAGACGAGCATCATACCATTCTCCCCCGCGAACTCCAGAAGGGAAATGAGGAAGCTATGCGATTCAGAAATCACATAGCGATCTCCTAATTGTGACTTTCCTCAGCTTTGCAATTCTTGTACTTCTTGCTGCTCATCTGGTCGCAACACCTCTTTCCGAATGTATTTTTTTGCTACTTGCGGCATAGGATTGTTTTTGTTGGTAAGGCCATACATTTGCTTGGTCATACGATGCTGAAGTTCTCCCTATTATGCAAGTTATTAGAACGCACAGGAGCACGAAAGAAGTGCAATGGGACATTGCTGACCAGTTGGGTTGAGTATGAGTCTGAGGTTCCAAACAACCGAATATGGGTAACATAATCGCTGAGGAAATGTGTTTTCACGGTTTTTAGATTTAACGTTCTTGCTTTTCTGGTACTTGCGTTGCTTGTCATTGGAGCTTCGCCTGTGCATTGATTCATAAATCAACCTGGTGCTAGTAAACATCAACTGGGTTCATATCTTACCTGTGCTGGACATCGCGGCCAATTCACGCCGTGCACGTGCGGCGGCTTCTTTAGGCAATTCAACGGTGCTGAAATCTTTGCATGTCGTGTCTCTGAAGTTACGCAGAGCAGCTCCAAATTTTGTCGTGACAGAATCAAGCAGCACCAAAGTTGTCTCTGTATGCATGCGAAGCTTGGCGAGTGCGTGCCATTGAGCTGTGACATACAGTAGCTCGGTTACATGTTGATTGTGAGGCTCTTCTAAAAGCCCATCAAAAACCGGAATACTGCACTTTGTCAAATAAGATTTGTGTGCTAGCAAAAATAAGGACCACTTACTTGTAGAAGATCTTCAAAATCACACGCGGCCATCTTCTTCATCTCGGATGAGTTTGCTGACAATCTTCGGATTGTCCCATGTCCGAACATGGATATCAGCGAGAATCTGCCAGTGCAAAGGTATACATGTATTGAGCAAGGTGCGTTAAAGAAAATAATAAGCGCGCACCACCGATCTAGCTCGATGACGAGTTGGTCCGACCCGTCTGCAGTGTATAAGATTCTCACTAAATGTGAGAAGAGTGACTTCCATACACCCAATTCGAATTCATGGAGGAGATCGACGACTAGCATCTTAGAGGGGTCGAAATCAACGCCCAAACGCTCAACAAAGGCATTCTGGTGTGTATTAGGGGGGCTGTAGCAGTTGAACTTCCAAGGACACTTACAATGGTAGGGACACCAGAAAAATCCTTCAGCAATGCTTCCACATTCGACCCATTGATAGGCTTTGCTTGTTTATAGATAAAGGCGCGAGCCTTCTTGACCTGTGTGATGTGATGAACACGGGGCATTTCAGACCGTGTTTTCCGGTCATCTGCCATGCCCAACTGGTCTAGATTCTGCATGCGAACGAGGCATCGTGGACACGGACACAGGCCTTTGTCACGTATCGTTGCGAGGAGGACTCTGAAATTTAATGGTAAATACGGAAAACTATGAAAAAAAGTAACTGGAGGTTAAATGACAACCTACTTTTCGGGATAGTCGGCGGAATACGTAAAAATTCGGGGGAATATACAACGTTCAATGCCATCTACACACATCACCACAATACCGTACTTATAGGTATGGACAAAATCATTGTCTAGCAGTACCCTCCAGACTTCCTGGAGCAACTCGCGTTTGCAATGCGTCAAAATTTGGCCTTTTTGACTCTTCCACTTAGGGTGAAGACTCTCGGCAAAGACCTTGAAGGACTCCAGCAACTGAGAACCATGAGATGAATACTTTAATACATAAACAACTGACTACTTACTGATGGGATATACGCCAGGTGATGCATTGCACCACTGTTGACTTGAGATCGGATGTATTTGGAGAGGTTTCCAAGCATGAGATAAATGGGCCAGGCTTTCGCATTTCCAAAATCAGCTAGGTGTGTTGCGTCCGATGAAAACATGAGTGCAGCCACCACCCTCTCTCTCTTGCAATCTGGGTCATTTGGATCAGAAGGGGATTTGTAGCGAACCTCGTCTGATTCTGAGAGAAAGGCATCCGAAGAATAAATTTCACCATAGACTCGCTTGTCATTGCCAGTGTCAGGATTGCGATAAAATGCCTTAAATGGAGAAAAATGAAGGAAGTGGGATAGTGAGCCGGTGAATGCTTCCTTAAGGACATCGAGAATGCTCCTATGGAGAAAACCAGGTACGTTGAAGGGAACAGGTGGCACATTCCGTTGGCCCGAAGGGACTTGGATCTGTAGACTTCTCTCTGAGAACAGATGATGGGGTTGTGATTGGGAAAGGTGACGATCAAGGAGCGTGTTCTGCTGGTGTGCATCAAAACCAAGTAAATGGTGGATCTGGAAGGTGGGGGATAAGATCACATCACGGACAAATCCCGTGGTTTCCGCTTCTGACTTTGCGACTTGGCCATTGTTAAGCCACCTCATGACTGAATGGATGGTGGGATTCTCAAATGGCCAGTACTCAGGACAGTGCTGGTTCGGTAGAGAGTGGGACGAAGGATGATTTGCGGTTGTCTGCGGCAACAGTGTTGTATGTTGTGGAGTTTCTGAATTGGCATCGCTGACACAGTGGTTGACTAATTCCTCCAAAGTCAAAAGGGAGTCCGGATCAGTGCTGGGACGATTAGGGTAGTCCCTCCAGATACCAAAGCTATTGAGAGAAGTGATCAGACAGTCCCGTACAATGAGCAGAACTTGTCTCGTAATCGGTGGAGCTTCCTCAATGAAGGACGTCAGGGACTCTGGGATATAATCGCGAAATCGCTGGGGTAGTCGGTATTCGCGTCAAGGTCGGCCAGCACGTGTAAGCTGTGGAGAACTTGGAAGGTTATCAGGGTTGTCATTGTCATTTTCAGTTCCAGCATTGGGCCGGACCGCATGAGCTGAAGATGTGCTTGCACTCGAGCTCGGCGGGCGCAAGGGGGTCTGACCAACAGAACAAAGGTTGTAAGACTGATATTCCACTCGGTGGGGAGACAGATACATTACCTGTCCTAGTCCCTTCAAACGATCCTTTCTGGACATGCGGCCTGCTGGATTCTGCTTGGGAAGCAAAGATTTCAGACCTCTTGCTTGACACTCTTCGTCTACTTTGTGTTTGGAATTCTGCGATATGACGCAGAACGTTTTATGTTTTGAGAGATGGCCATGCTCCGAAAAAAGTCGATCACATCCTACAACACACCGCAAAGCTTCCTTGGTCTGACTTGGACGCACAGTGGGCGGCATGATTTGGAAAAGGAGTACGATAAAGAACAGAGCAACGATGAAGAGGCAGATTTTGAAACCGAAGGACTTGAACCTCAGCTGTCCAGGTCTGGGCGGTGGAGAGTGGCGGCTTCGAATTGTAGCAGGAAATTCAAATTTAAATCGCATAGCGAAGACACCAATTGCTGGTGCATTCACTGATTGTCTAAGGAATTAAGCCTGAGGTGCCTAGGACTCATGTCTTATCAAGTTGAAGATGAAGAGTGTTTGAAAGTCAGCGTGAAGATCGTGCCCCACCGTGATTAATTGGCAGCTTAAGTCAGGATTCAGGGTGATGGCAGCCTCCGATGCAAGGACAGGCAGCGTGGTGGCCACCATATTCGCAACGTGGCGCCAGAACAAGCATGCTGTCAATGTTGGGTATAGCATGGACTCGACTGTCCTTCAGGTTCAGCTTTTACTTAGTAGCGCCCCTTCGCCACAATTCAAGCTCGGTTGTGGAGTTGTGGACTAGGTCTATTGGACAGCTTTTGGACTCGGATTTGGTGGTCGAGTTGTGTCGCAGTAGTAGTAGTAGCTGTGGATAATTTAAATTTCCGGAGCACTCAGGCTGGCAATCATGCCAGTGTGGCAAAATCCGAGTTTGACAACACGACGCACAACCAGAATGCTTTGGTTAAGTATCAGAACTTGAAGTTATTCTAAAGACTCGGATGCTATTCATTACCTGGCTTTTTCGGCAGTGTTTCTGCACCTGCTTGAACTTTGAAACAAATTTGAAAGTCAAGGTGTTCACTTGACACTGGCAGATGTCAGGCTGTGGTAAAACAACGAACATCTTGAAGGCAGCCGCATCACCGTGACTTGGTATTCCAAGTTTGATATGAACTGGTCTGACTACCAGGCCTCTGACCCGACACACATCATTCCTATTTGTTGACCGCCACAGTGACTGAGATATAGGTCGCTGCATTGACCTTTATTAAAATTAAGTCGACCTTTACTTGGATCATCCAATTCGACTCGGAGTTCTGGACCACCAAACTGCTTCAAGTTATTGAGCTCCTCAGATGCGGATACCGTGTCCAAAACGGTTCTTACATTCTGTGGCCCACCTCATCTGGAAATTGGAAACTTTCTACCTTCGATCCTCAGCGGCCTTCACTGCTTTCGGTAGCAGCACTCAAACCTGCGTCATGCCAGCTGCGACAGGAGCAACAGAGTCTGCAGCAGCCGATGACTTTGTTCTGCAAACTTCTCAGGGGACACGGACCCAGAGCGACGCTGCTAGTGCCAGTGGCGGCTCCAGCACCCACTTGACACCTTCTCAGGCTGTAAACCCAGAGGAAGTCAACGCTTGGGGTCATTATTCATGGAAGCGGATTTTGCGATTTGGATTCAACATTTTCAATATTCTTTGCCTCGTTATCGCACCTTTACAACAATGGTTGTTCACAGCCTCTCGCGCCTTTCATGCCCACGAATCTTTGGGCTTTACATGGCCATCCAAATCCGCCAGTGGAGAGTACAAATCTCCGTCTGATCATGTATGGTTTTCATGTCTTGATTTGCTCAAAGTTACCATCTCTAAACTATCCTCAGCCTGTCAATAGGATCCTCGATCGGGAATCCCCCGACCAGTCAAGCACCAGACACAGACATACTGAACTACTCCATTCACCCCCATATGACATCGATCATGCAAATGGGTTACCGCCCTACATGAACTGGCAGCACAATCCAGATTCTGTGCGTTTTTCTTCTTCCATACAACCTCAACCTGGCTTTTATCAGCCTATAATCACAGGGTATCATCACCCCGACGCCACCAATGACTCTACCGCAGCCGACATGCAACGAGCCACCATCATCAGCAGATCCGACTTATCTGACGGCTCCGTTGCCCTCCCTAAACCAAGCGCAAGATGGAGCATCGCTACTTCCTGGAGGCTTCAAGACCCTTCCAGAGTCGCTATCCCCCGTGTAAGCCTGTTGAGCAGTTTACAGCCCATTGACGTTGTGAGCTGACGCATCGGTAATTTTAGGCTTTTCTTTCTTACCCAAAAGAGCGTCACGATCTTCTCTCAGTGCAGCAGTACAAGACATTGCAGAAGGAAAAGCTACTGGCTCTCCAACAGCAGATTTCGGAAGCTGATCATCTTTTCAACACTTGCATGAAGGAAGAAACGGAGTTATTGCTGGCCATTGATGCCCGTGGTCATGATTGGAACAATCTTGATTCCAAGCTGGCATTGGCTGTTGCCCGAGCTGCAAGGAAAACGTCTGATGCACAAAAACACTTTGCGTCCATCAAGGTTGTTCACGCACAGGCCCTTTTACAGCAATTACTTGATGAAGCCGAGGAGGCATTGTCATTCACAGAAGAAGCAAACCACCAGATAATGCCTATCATCAATGCATTCAAGGAATGCGGCTGGACCATTGACGACATTACGGCTCATTGTGGCCACATTGTAGATCATTATCTCAGCACCAGCAAACCTCTCACCCTCGCTGATATGAATCAAGAACGTAGCTCCGAACCTTCTGAGGCTGATCTTCCAAATCATTCGCCAGCCTCCAAGTCAGAAGGGCGCAGTTATTACAGCAAACCAGATTCAGGCTAGCTGGTAACTTCTCTTTCTTTAAAAATGCTGTATCTGAAAATATGCTGTATTTTTGTCCTGTTTTTTTACTAGTTGCTATCAATATCCCTTTTACATCTATTGGATTGTGCGCCGATGATTCCCAACAGTTGCCATAAGGCCAGCCACCTGGCACACCTATTGATTTTATGGTCAATCCCTCTATATTTTTGTTTTCCTATATAATGCAATGATTTCCCTTCAGTGCCACAACGTCTTGATCAGGTGATGAAATAAGTGGACCCTCGATGTAGGGTCCTGAGACAAATCAACTACTTTGCGATGGTGGGACCTCTCGTGTTGACTTGCCACATCATGACGGTATTTTTTTTTTTTTGCAATCAGCGAATTATATTTATGTGATTTTGTTTTAGCGAATGCACAACAGTACTTAAATGACGAGTACGCAGGCGTTCCGTATTCAAGTTGAACCCTCAGTCCGTGTCTCAAACCTATCATGCCCAAAGTCGAAACCTCACCACCATCTTTGATTTCCGCTGGCAGTGGATCTCGAGCCTCAGCCTCAGTAACAGGTTCCCGCCGCTACAACCCTGCTCAAACTGTCTCGACAAATACCTATAAAACCGCCAATCATTTACTGACCTCTGAGGAATCGACTCTGAAGGACATCGTCGCGCCACTAGTTAATCTATCAATTGTCGACAGCCTCCAGCCCTTTCCTGATCTGCAGCGATTGGAAGATTTGGTGGTAGCCACGACGAGCTTCGCATCTACAAAGCGCAATATGACCCCTTCGTCAGAATCACGTTGGGATTTTCGTGCGCCGACATGGGATGCGATGTCCAAGCCGTACAAACAAACTGTAAGTCTTATGAGCTCTACATACCTTGGTCCACAGTTCCGCGTCTTATTTCGAAAAATACGCAGGTTTTCGGACAATACCACAAGTTTCAACAGGATTGTCTTCAGTATACGTATGAGGCCGTTGAAAATCATTTACAGAGTTATGGACAAGATAGCCTCTTACACGCAAAAGTTTTGAAACTCTACGACACAGAATATGCGTTGTATTATAGGAATCATCCTAAAGGTTCCTTCTTGCTTAAACTCGTCGACCACAACCTATGTGGCATTGTCGCAAGACCAATCACGGTACACTTATATTTTACTGCTTCTTTCAAGTTACTGCCTTGACTTCCGAGTCAAGCATTCATGGCACTGAATCGGATCACTTTCTGGTAGCTGTCTAGAGACAACCTCCAGTACCAATGGTTCTCTTCAATTTTAGTCCGGGACATTCTTAGGCGGATTCGTGGCTTTTTGGAAACATGGAGTGCATCCCTGAAGAAACATGGAATAGACAACGAGGATATCATACACTTCCGCAACACATACTCACATCTCTTCCAGCGGCGTGTCCCTGCCAGTCAATCCTTGTTGGTGTCCACAACACCTCCAGCTCCGGCTCCAACTCCGTTTTGCCTCTGGCAGGGTTACCCGTGCAGCATAGTAACTCTGACGCATGTGTTGGTGAGTTTCGCCGCCTTTGAGTGCTTCAGACGTGCTACAATGCTCCACCTAGGTCCGCGGATGTATTTCCTATCAGGTGGCACACCCTTCAGCTAGAATTGGGGAGTACATCAAAAGCTTGGACAATAGTCCAGCATCAGTTGAGGAGCGTGCCACACTCTTTGATGGAATCTACGACAATATTGGAGCTCTCCTCCCCTTCGACAAGGCAGGCCACGATGCACGTGTCTCGTACTTTTTGTGAGTATTGCCGTTTTATTCATCATTTCGTCGTTACTGATCATAATCTTCGATCTTAAATGGGGTGGTACTAGTTGCAATCAACCTATCAGCCAAGAAGTGCTCCAGACCTCTCCAGCATCTGGTGACTTGGACATGCCACCACTGGATTCGATTGCAGCAGTTTGTACGGGTCCCATCTTGCCCGAAGTGCACGCACGTCTCATGAATTTGATTCATGCCCTCACTCCAACGGTTGTACGGCAGCCTGGGCCAAAACATGACGGCCAGCCCACCTACGTCGCTCCTCAGCTTACCGCTTCCACAACATCCACGGTTCCATTTGCCAACGCTCACATCCCATCAAAAACAATGAGTAGGGTAGAAGCTCTGGTCGAAATTGACCGTAATTATGTGTATTTTCTCTTGCTTTGAGCGCCTAATCATTTTCGCAATTATCATTCGTACAGGCCTTACTACGGGATCTCTCTCAACCTGCGCTCAGGCTAGTAGTGCCCATCTTTCGTCTGAACAAGGACCCACGTCATCAGCTCGCCGTCTCGAGAGTCCAAGCATGTATCAGCAAAGTGTTTTGCCGCCAATAGCTCCAACTCGGAGTCAACTCAGAACTACTGTGACCCACACTGAGACTTGAATTACTGCGGCCGCGACCTCTCTCATCCAGGCAACCTATCATGCCAGTACTTCAGGTTATATGGCCAATGACAACTTGAATATGAGCCCCTCGACATTGGTTCCCCACGACGTTGGTCAGTAGATGCCTATACCATATCAGTTCTCGAAGTCCAATGGACTCTGACTCAATCTCGTGTTATAGGAAACCCCGCCATGATTGTGGTTCCCCCTGACGCCAACCTTGACAATGACGTCATGAGCATGTACTCCAGAGCGTTCAACCCTCCTTATCATTTTCCTGATGCGGGAATGCTGCGCCCTCCGACTCACCTCCGTGTTGAACACAATGCAGTTCAGCCTGACTCGGAGTATGCCCCTCCCTTACTGTATGGCCACAGTATGCCCACAACAACCGCACCAGTGCAGTCTCCCTCTCAAGCATTTCAGGCATCTAAGTCCGGCACAGGTTTCAACGAACACCTCCAAGACTCGGATGCAATGGGTCGAGATCTGAATTTTTACAATTATGGTCCTTCTGTTGTTGCGACAAGTCAGGCGGAGCACGAGTGCCAATTTGGAAACCTTCACGCCTGGTTGGGGGTCAATCACCGCCTTGTCAATTCAGAACCGTCTGACGACAACTGTGATCCAGGTGCAAGGCTTTAACAGGATTTCCTGGGTGTTGGGTCCAGCCTGGGGGCGGACTTGGACTCGGAGTTGGAGTTGCTGTTTGCTTCTCTCAGTGGCAAGCAATGTCTCGGATCAGGTATCAGGGACCCAGGACCAGTTTAGTAACTTATGACTCCAGTCTCATTGGTTGGGGGCTGTATTAGAAATGATTATAATGTCTCATTACAATTTTCTTGCCTTTATAAATTTGAATATTATCCCTAATTTTCGGTAACTGGTTCATGCATATCTGACGGCGTGAAAATCTTGATGTGACGTCCTGAGTTTCATCCTCATGACCCTGACCAAGAATTGTTCTACATGTAGCAAACTAACCCAAATTTGTCCCTCGCTGTCAGGGACGGCAGGACCTCTTGGATTCAGTGATTCAAGATGTCGCCACATTAAGTATGGGGTTTGTCCGAACTTGCCATTCAATGTCAGGGAAGGTAGGGTCCCTAAAAGTCAGATTGCATATTTAAGACCTTTGGCACGAACTTGAACCATGTCGTCCCAGTCGAAGACTCAAAGCCGTTCAAGTTTCTTCTGTTCTTATTTTTGTTCTTTGATTTCTGCATATATGATTCTGCGACCACGTCCAATGCGCGGTGCCTCTAGCGCGGCTCCAATGCATCGACCAGCGCCTGTTCACCGTCGCACCGCCGCTGTGTCTTTCAAGTCTACGCATCACTCTGCCTCTGCTCGTGGCGGCTCTATTGCTCGCGGCTCTGCCTCTGTGCGTAGGGCTGCGCACCGTACCCATAACAGGTGACGGCCGTAAACCAACGGCTGTCACCCGTAGTAAGTCAAGCCGACAACGGGTCGGGTTGAAATATTTTTCATCAGCGACGGGACAGGACGGGTATGATAACGGGTGTTGTTGCCCGTTACGGGTTCACGGGTGTACTTAGAATAGGAAACCATGTATTTAATCATGTGTCTAGTTACTTCCTATAATACAATGTACCTCTAAGCTTGAGCAACACGGTTTCGGCGAAGGTGTTGCTTGAGCAACATCAAAATGCGGATTGATGAGGGTTGGAGACTAGCGCGTCTCAGGGATATAGTATCTCGACCCCCTGAGAAAATCCTCTCGACCGCTACCGCTGATCCTGAAACAACAAGGGAAGAGTGGTATAAGTCTCAAAACTAAATTGAAGTGAGTGGTGTCTTACCTGGAATAGAAAACAGATCGCGCGCAAGGCGGTAAAGGTTTGGGAATTGTGCCTTCCTGCCATTCCACCACTCCAAAGGGTCACAGGTGTCAAAGTCCTCCGGTAGTAGTTTGAAATACTCGTCAAGCTCGTTGACAGAGACCTGTTCTCTACGATACCTTGAGGTAAAATTAACCTGTGCTTGAGCCGCAGAACTGGATGGTGTGGACGACAAGGCTGTAGATTGAGCAACAGGAGCACCTGACCTGGCATACTCAGCCTCATAGTGCTTGACAAGTGCGGCCTTTGCTGATTCAAGATACTCGAGAAGATCACTATCTGAGCGATAGTCATCTTGAACGCTCACATACGAGATTCGAGGGTCGAGTACTACATAATGAATAAATAAATATTTGTCAGATATATCACTTGCAGTGCAAACTCAAAATTAATGAACACTCACAAGCTGCCCATGTATAGAAAGGAGATTCGTCATACTTATAGTAATACTCGGCAAGTTTCTGATGAGCATTTAGAAGCCCTTCCCTGAGCCGAGAGGGTGCTGTGATTGGGAGTTCGGCATAGATTGATTTAATGTGGTCTTGAAGTCCACGAAAAATGGCGAGGGTTGTTGAGAGCATGGGCTTCTTTGTGGTCGACATCTGGCGTGTGGCATCTCGGAACAAAAAGAGCCAATCTGTAACGTTTTTGACAGATTCCCATTCATCGTCTAGGAGTTCAAGTGCTCGAAGGTCTCGTGAATTGACAACAAAGGAGTGGACGGCGTCCTTGAATCGAAGTGCACGCTCTGAGGGTGATTGAAGGTAAACAATTATAATATTATGTATATATACTATACAAGCTACATACCAAGCATTTGGTGTGTTGAAGACCAGCGTGTGCGTACGTCAAGAATAAGCATCAAGGGAACCTTCGGATGAGTAGTATCGGAAGCAGGAGCATTGACAAGAGAGGATTTCACAGTGGAAAGCCAACCCCGCTTCCGTTGTGGGCTCAATCGAACTGCTCGAACAATTTTTCTCAGCTATAATAAGAGTGATAGTGTAAATGGACGCCATTTTAACAATTTGAATCGTCTTACCTTATCAACACCAGTTAACATGGTATCATCTTCGTCGGGCTGGAGTAACAATGGCTCCTCTGAAGCCTCATCATCACAGGCCGCGGTAATTGTGTCTTCGTCAACTGAGTTTACGCTGAGTGTAGAGGCTGCATCTTGATAATTTCCTGCGCGTGATCGAGCCTTCTTGGCTTCAGTGCTGTCAAGCACTCCGAGTCCTTCGAGAAGCTAAGAGGCTCAAATCAATAATAAAGTCCAAATAAACTTCGAATCTCATACCTTGATTGCGGCTAGATGGATTGTGTGTGGGAGACAGCGAAGGCGGATCCAGGATTTATTTAAAAGAATATTCTGCACAGCAGCACGCTTAATGATAGCGTCAACCAATGTGTCGTTGTTGGTGGCGTTATCCATCATGAACGACATAATCTGCATAATCAAAATGAATAATATTATTTGATAGAATCATAAGTAAAAAATTCTACCCTGCGCTCAAGGCCATACTGAACTAAAACATCCCATACTACTTCAGCCATGTTCTCACCAGAGTGCTCTCCGATCAGCTCTCAAAAGTCAATCAGAAGTTCCTCTGTAAATAGAGAGCGATGAGATGCTGAATTTACATAGCATCGAATAATGATCAAACATACCTAGTTTTCCGTCCCTTGTCACGTAGTGGGCCACAATTGCCAGAAATGCAAAGTTATTGCTTGAGGTCCATGCATCAAGAGAGATGCTGACCTTACCAGGCACATCCTCCTGAAATGTTGTCAATAAAATGATAAGAAATCGAACTGAAATGGGACATACACAAAATATGGTCTTGATCTTGTCAATTGCTTCGTTTCCCATAGTAATCACACGTCGTTTGATAGCATCTCGACGAGGGATTGAGAGATCGGGGGCTGGGTGATGTGCATAAGTTAGAAGGGCCCGAAATTCAGGACTTTCAACTGTATCGAATGGCTGATCAGTACTCGCGATCCATTCAACCAAAAGTCGTTCGAACTGCGCCTGATCCCACGGCCCCTATAATTATAATATTATTACAATCAACATTTTAAGTCAGGTCTTGAGTCACAATAACTGATTTACTTACCGCTGCAGCGCTGGTCTGTCGTTCCCATGCCCGAATAAGGTTCGACTGCGAAACCTGTACGCTGACTGACTTGATAAATTCATGGTGCTTCGAAGGGTCAAATGGTGTTTTCCCTGTAGCCAGATCCATCTCATCCTGAGTAGCCTGACGCCCGTTGATTGCCTTGTAGAGGCTGAACATGGGTGGTGATGCATGCTCAAGGTTTTTAACGAGTCCTAGGGGGCACTGATCAATTTTCGACTGTGATAATGGCATGGTTACCATGCAAGCATTTGTAATGCCTGTCGCCGTCGGACCCTGCCCCTCCTGCTGCATTAGAATCCACTGATGTGTAAAAGTAGTATATGGCATTCTTCGTCTTATGTGTCTAAAGTATGAGTGTTGATGAGATCAATTTACAATGATTCAAAGAAACCACTTACTGCAGCACCCGCAGACTGGGATGCTTGTGAGGTAGCTGATGGTATGGATGCGACACTCGTACCATCGTCACTGACACTGACAAGGCTGGTGACCGAAGCTGATGGCGATACAGAGCTTACATTAGTGCTCTTCTTCGTTCCCTTGCGTTTGCGCTTTGACCGTTGGGCTGATATCGGAGCCAACTTTGATGGAAGAAGAGCAGCGACCTATAGGTATGAAGTATTTATCAGTAAAATATAATAAATAATGGATCAGTGTCAAACTGTACCTCATCATGGGGTATATGAGTCTCAACGATCGCTAGATCAGAATCCGACGAATCTGTCTGTGAACCAGATTCTGAAGCATGGAAGTCGTCATCTTCTGCATCACTGGGATCTTCTGCTGCCTCTGAGCGGGCCTTCTTGTTGGTTCGAGTGTTTCGTGGACGCCGTTCTTGATGCTTTGACATTGTTTTTCCCCATTCATCTTGTTTCTCGAGCTCGATAAATTCGTTATAACGTGCAGAGGCTTGCCGCAGTCGACTAGTCCGAGCTAAAAGATGTTGTATGAATAAATTATTTCATATTATCGATATTCGGGCATACCATTATTAGATAGAGGAGGAGCAAGTGAACCTGTGTCGACAGCATTGTTCTCGATGGGGCTCAACTGGCCTGATGGTGAAGCTATGGTCACCACCGGAATTTGGTTGGACGATGCAACTCCCGGAGGATTGGAAGACATTGTTCGATGGTTCACCTTGTCCAAATACATGGGTATTTAAGCCAACTGCTACATTGTATCCGTTGCCCTAAGAATCATCATTTACGTGGGGTTACATTTCGAAGCTCTGCATCTACAGTTAATCGGAGGCCTGCTCCTTATCTTTGGCCTCGAGTAACACACAAGACTTGGGACAAGAGATATCTTTTTGTTCTCCGAAAATGAGAAGCATCGAGAACATTGTGCTCCCAAAAGGTTGTATGCTGGTGAAGCGGACTGGAGTAAATTTTGAGAATTACAAGCTATTGCACCTTGCTGACACTGAACAGTCATACGATACCCATGAAAACAATGCTCAATTAAGAAATTAAGCCATAGCACGGCATATTCACTTCAAGCGATTGTAATAGGGGCTGGTGTCAGACATCATAGCTCTGGCTGATGTCAATATTATCTATGTGCCCATCATCTCCGCAGAGAATTGTCGTGTTCATCTTGCCAAGATATACTAACCCGTCACGGCCGTCAGCACCCGTGAACGGCCGTTTTCAAACGGTTACCAACGGGTGACGGCCGTAATTTCTACGGCCGTCGTTTGGCGCTCAGAAATTGACGACGGGACGGGACGGGTGACCCGTTGACGGGTCCCGTTCAACCGTCACTACGGGTACGGTGCGCAGCCCTATCTGTGCGTCAAGATCCTGGAAGCCAGGATATTAGACAAGGTTACTATTAACATGTTCTCGAAACCCTGGCCCTTAAGATCTGATCAACTACCTTCTTTTGTATCCAGTCTGCGTCCGCATCCCCCTCGACTTGAACAACTATAGGGACATTTATGTGCCAACCGATATCAGGCGTGGCACATTTGTGGGCATGCTGTGTGCCGAAATGAAAGTTCATCCCGTCACAGCTGAGTTTGGCTGGAGGACCACCCTGGACAATCAAACAATCCCCCCGCAAGGACTTCAAACACAAGCACAATTAGAAGATGCTTTCCAAGAAGTTCTTAGGCTTCGAACAAGAGGTCAGCAATTCAAGGTCAATGCGTTGGTCATTGTGCATCTAGTAAGTCTTGTAACGCTGAATCGCTATGTCGTTGGTTCTGACCATGAGTCGGGCTTGTGTTATTAAACTTAGAATTATCACGGCCTCGCGTATCGATCACAGATGTTACTTCTCGAACAACAGCTTCAGTGTGCCAACCACCCTCACCATTGGTGCTATATTAGGCCGGGAACGGAAACCCCAAACGACCACCAGGGTTTAGGCGTGCATGAACTCCACCTTTGGGGAAAGAGAATGGTGCATTATTTTTCGAATTCTCCTTTATGATTGATTTCTAAAACCTCTCAAAAGTATGATGGTCTTGCTGACCCTACTGGCACAGTCCCACCAGATTGCTTTGCTTGGTTGAACATCCATTCTACTCGGATGGTGTATGGTGGCATCGTCGGACAGGAATTGACCTACGATCCCGTGAATGGGACTGAAGCCATTCTCCTTGAAACTGTTCTCGATCAACTCAACACGAAGTACCCTCGATCAAACTTTTTTCAATATCAGGATCGTCTTCGTGAGCGAGGTATCATTTACGCTGTAAACGCTCTTAATTTTGGGCACCAGTACTACATGTCTCTCGGCATGTGTGAGGGTGTTATCGGCACGTTTTTGGAGGAGTTGAATCGGGCAACAACTCAGAGGAGACTGAGGGAGTTCGAATCGGAGGACGACATGATGGCGGTTGAAAGGGAGCTTACTAGTAGTAGTGTTTCTGCAGCCCCCAGTCCTGACTCTGATATGAGCATGGAAATATAGATGTTTGCACTCCGGGTTGCTCAAAGCAACACCCCCATTCTCTCCCTAATTATAGATGTTTAACTCGAACTTATATTACATTTGGTAGTACGACTTAATAAACATAGATTAGATTTTTCCGAGTCGTAGCAACTGCCTCTGAGTCGATCATGATAAACAAGAGGCGAGTGAGAGTTGCTTATGTAACTTAACACGAAGTTTAACTTGGCTGTCACTGGCACAATGTGGCCCATTGGCAAGTGACACGTCCTCAGGCTCCTTCGACTTGCATAGACTCATCAACTTCCAGATAAGTTCCTGCAACGTCGTTTTGTTCAGCTACACGAGTATATGATGCTCAATAGAACATGATATTAAAATTATCATTTTGCAGGCAGCCCCTCCAACTTTGGCCAAAACCTTGATTTTATAGAATACTCTTAGCAATGCCAGCAATAACGCCCGTTGTTATCACGTCTCTCATTGTCCAAGGTCAGTCCATTTTTTCATGTTCATTTGGTTAGGCGGCTAACCAGAAACCCTTTTTACCCGCTTTCAACAGTTCTCGTTTTTACAACTCCAAAATCTAGTCCGAAGACACCCAAATTGAAACCAAACATGGTGGATGCACTGTTATTGCTACCCTCCACCAGTTGTAGGTTGCTTTCCCCACTGGTATCGTGCTGACACCAACACCCATGTTGAAGTCGCGCCCAGCACCCAGAGTTGATGGATAAAACACCCTTTGATTCCGATACAATCAATGGGTCTTTCTCGCTCCTGTTACTCAATCCAGCTTTTCAATTAAATAAGCATAGTCCAAGTCCGTCAACGTTCAAAAGTTAGAGGTCGCCTATTTCACAAACCGGTAAGATTCAGGTCACAGGCGATTAGAGGTAGGAGGCACAGTCCCAAGGGCGATTTCCATATCGGGACACCTATATATATTCGATCCGCCTCATACTCACTCTCAATCAACAATCTTCTACTGTGCGTTTAGCATCCAAATGAGTCTTGTTTTTCTTTTACTTGCTGTAATTCTCGGTTAGCATCATGATTTTACTTTTCTTAGGTCTGGTCTAACCCACATTTTAGCAGTCCATCTATCCAAAAACCGTGTCCAAACGCTGGGTGTTGACCCCAAATGCTCGTCTGTGCCTCGGACGACTCATGGTACAGCACAACGTTCAGCTACACCTGAAACAGATGTGGGCTTGAGGCAGCATTCATCAGCAATTTCTGATTTTTTCCCATAGCTCCGTATAGCGTGTGAGCCATCAGCTGTAGTGCCCCACTTGGCACTGTAGCGTGCTGTAGCAACGTAGCACTCTGGAGTGTAATGTCACTCATCAGAAACAATACTAACTTCCCTTACACTAGTTCTGAAGACATTGGTAGCTAACACCCTCACTATGAACCTGACATATGTTGTATGTGCTACTCAATCATTTATTAGCCCTCTTGCATTTATGAAATTTGGGTAGTAATATATTTTCCGAAGCTTGAAATTCAATAACCATGTCTCTGTATGCAGCTTTCTTTCAAATAAATGCTGAACACAAAATGCAATGAATGTGTGGGGGCACCATAATGATATTGAATCGTGATGTGGTTGATGTGGTCACAAAATAAGTCACGCACAAAACCGAACTGTTCGATTTTTTATTCCCGCGCTAGGGTTGTGGAAAACGATGACAAATCAAGTTGGAAACATAATCTGTTCGTTTTCGAAAACTCTAAGTTCTTTCTCAACCATCATCTCCTCAACACTTTCAACCACACATCAGGCTATTGCTCACTACTAAAAATTCGGTCAGTGTTATGTTCTTTTAGTTCCACAAATGCACATGGTTTACTAGAATATTAGAGCATCTTATTGACTTGTCATAGCATGTGGGTGATGAGCTGGCAGCATTTCGGCAGTCTGGTATGTTCCCTTGTGCTTGTTTTTTTTATTCTCCTTATTTATTCCAGTTGGACAGTAATTCTGAATCTCTTCATTTCTTGTCCTCATCCTCTATCCTCTCCCCTCTCCATACTTACCTTTCTTCCTCTGCCTTCTCCTTCTGAGTGGGAACATCATGGGTGACCCTCTGGAACGAAATCGCTGACCTGGACCTCGACCTGTGGCATACCCTATCCTTGCACCTGTGGGTTTTCCGCACCAAACGAGCCCAAGAACATCCAAAATGGATGACTTATGAGCAAGATATGCTTGAAATACGAAAGGCTTCGTATTTCAAGCATATCTTGCTCAATTCTCAGCCGTTTCGGGCGCTCTTAAGCTTGTTTTGAAGCTCACTGGTACACCGACCCGGATCTGTATCCACATCAACCTGACTTGCAACCCCTCTAGGTGTACCCTTGATTTTCTCTCGGAGTCTTGATTTGCGAAGTTTTTTTTGTGGATCCTCTGATTACTTATTTAGTATTTGTATTGTTGATGTATTAGATAGTTTGCGAATATATATATTTTCTCTATCTAATTTTCATTGGTTGAGTCGTATTTTGAAATTTATGTGCTATTTTAATCAATCCAGACCTGCTTGTGTAGCAGTCTGTAGCAGCCTTACACTACTCTGTAGCAATCTGTAGCGAGAAGGGGGCACTACATAGCACTATGCATATGTGGGAGAGTGCTACGTAAAGGGGTACCCATGCTACAGCACTACAGGGCTACGGAGCACTATGTAGTGCTCCGTAGCCCTGACAGGGTTTGCTGATGTTGTTCAGAGCGAGGAGGGGAGCGAAGAGCCGGTGGGGGTGGGGGTCAGGAGCAAGGAAATCGGAGTCAGGAGCAAGGGACTGGGAGGCAAGAACAAGGGACTGGGAGGCAAGAGCAAGGGACTGGGAGGCAGGAGCAAGGTACAAGGGGACAGGACACAAACGCAGCAGGAGAAAAGGAGCGATCATCATCGCCCATTCGACAGGATTCTGCAGGTATGTCTCGTCTTAGCCGTGCTTGTTATGTCTCAATTTTCTAATTCGATTCTTGTAGCATTCAAAATCATAATATCGCATTCGACAGTGACTATCATCCAAAGCCAGTACCCCAATAATCAACCAGAAGCCCACAGAACTGAAGCCCAGGTGTAGTCTTAGTGTACATGTACAGTTTTACTCGTCTATCAATTGCCAAACCATGTTGTTCGCAGGTTTGATGTACTCGTTTTGCGTCACATTATACTGCCTGGCCATTTGCAGAGAAGCATCCTGTCTACCAATTCTTGGCCGACGCTAAAACCTGCTCATCTAACAACGACTTGAATATGTGGAACGTCCTGCTCCGATCCCAAAACCTTCGTTCACTATCGAAGATACTCAATTTCCATGGGCATCCAACCAATCATTTTAAATTCTACGTGAAAACGGTATGTACACCATCTACCCAACCTCTCATCCCTGAATGTAGCTGACACAGTCTCTTTTTCACCGTGTTCCAACCCGTCATCCCTGAATGAAAGTGAGGTGGCTAATTATTTCGTATGTGAGCATCCTTGCCTCCCTGACGGCGCTGTCAATTATCTCATGCTATTTTGCATTAGTGCAACACCCCCTCTACTTGCCCAACCTGCCATCCCTGAAAACTATTTCGTCAATTCGGAGGGGGGCGCTCTGGATACCCGGAGGTCAGTATTCCGAAGTGGTCCAATACGCAGATAAATAGCCCCAGGATAAGCAGCAACAACTCAAGGCGAGCTCCCGCTTTCTCTGCCATGGCTTCTCCACATCGTTCCCCATCTCCTCCCCCTTCCAATCAGGAAGTGGTTATCCGGTTGAAACGTCGTATTGCTGCGTTGGAGCAAGAGGTCCACATGGCTAATGGCCAGTGTCCCAAGAAGAAATCGTGAGTTGAACGAGCCCTTCCTTCACTGTCCATAGACCACGGTGACTAGGAATTTTATAGAAGCGCCGTATCATTGGGGTGGGGCATCCGTCGGTTGGTTACCCTCTTCGAGCCTCTGGACGACCTGCTTTCGGAAGCAGACAGACGTTCTAGCGAGGAACCTTCAGACGCTGCTGCAGCCAACAAAGAAGAAGAGGAAGAGCAGTTAAAGTAGGTCTCTCTCAACTTTTCAAGCATGTTATCTCACAGGTCACTCACTCAATAGCCTCGATCGCTTGTACCGAGGGTACAATCTTATGTTACAACAAGTTCCCAGTCTTCGCTCGTTGTTGGAAGATGACCAGGCCGAGGTCGAAGATCTTGACAGGCTGGTCTCTCAGGTATGTCTCCCCCCTCTTCCGAGCATGGTAAGGTGGTAATCATCACCTCCTTAGCTTCAAAAGGGAGCCAACGATGCCAGGAGCGATGACCTGCGCCGCATCAAGGAGGAACTGGCGAACTGGCTTAATGAGGGTTTTGTTCCCTCGGTCCCTTTTTCCATGAAGTCTCGAGGAAATCGTGGTTTGCACAATGACATCACGGGTCAACTTTTGTGTCCCATTGAGTACGATTGGTCAGACGAAGGGTATGTGGGCTTTCATTCCTTGCAATCTGTCTGATATTAACGCTCTCGTAGAACACGTGCTTGCATCAGGGACGGAACTATTAATATTTCCGATGAACTCTTCCTCTACTGCCTTTACCCGTTTGGTAAAGCACATTCCAGCAACGTGGAGAAGGGTTTCTTATGCAGCCGCCTGCTTGTCAAGGTAATTAAAATTCTTCATCATTTTGATATCTCAGCTTAACCAATGTCTAGACTTACTGCGCCATTTTCACATCCCCTACGTCTTTGGAGGAGTTCGAACAAGACGAATCTGAAGACGGTCCCTCCCGAAAGAAAGTCAAAATGTCCGCATCCAAAAAGGCTACCAAGTCTAATGTTGCAACTATTCTTCACATGTCTGGCCGAGTTACTCCGCGTTCTATTGCATATGCCGCAGTTATGGTGTGTGAATTTCTCCGGTCCCTTTGCTTTCCACTGATTTTTTGGTTGCTTAACTTCGTTGGTACGTGATATAGCTCGCTTTCAATCTCACTGATGCTACGCAGTGGTCCGAGACCTATAATGGATTCAACTTCCGAGTCCTGTGGCACTTCATCATCGATTACTTTGAAGACAGTCCCGATGAGATATCTACCCAACGGGCGGCATCTCTCTTGAAATGGTGGAACAGGTACGTACTCTCTCCTGCAGTCGATGCTCTTCTGATTTGTAATTGGATAACAGGAAAGTGTTCCCTGATCAAGTCATTGCAGGTGTAGACTCCCAAAAGGCCCGGAAGAAATTGGCGGCTCAGAGGGCTCTTCGTCGTGTTTGATATTGTCTGGACCCCAATATTATGTGTGAGACGATTAAATATATATCTTTTTATACCTTCATCATTGTTTCTGGTTTGAACGCTGAGGATCATCAATCAGCCATCAATTAGAAAATCGGTCTATCTATCTGCCTTGTTCGGAACTCTTACTTGATTTACGGTCACCCCTGCAAGTCCAGATACTAATAGCTAATTGTGACGTAGACAGGGAAGCAAAAAGAATCATGATGTGGGATTTTCCTGGCTGAAATGATATTTACGTCGTGTACCTGAAGAAATGTCTCGCATGTACTATGAGGTATGCACAGGGATTTTCTCAACGGACAACAACAAACCGTCCTGGCATGTGCTCACAAATGCGTCGCGTTCTGGTACCCTTTCACCATACTCAGTAATTATGATGTCTACAGGTCACGTCATAACACCATTTTATTCACTGGGATGCAAAGAAAATGGCTATACGAGATTTTCCTAGCCGAAATGATATTTACGTCTTGTACCTGGAGAAATGCCTCGCATGCATTCTATGTTTCCATAGGACTGTTATCAATTGACAGGGGCACATCATACATATGCGACTAGTATAGATCAATACAGACTTTATACATATAGTAATCTTGGAAAATCCTGCCGCTAAACGACATCATTAGCCATGTATTATGGTACGCAAAACATGTCAACATTCTGACCAGACTTCACAATACCAAAGCAACCTGTCACCAATCTGACGACACTGACATTCCAGAGGGTGGGCTTATAATGTACATATAAAGGGTGTTGTAATATTATGCCAGATTGTGCCGCTGACGTTCAATGATACCGATTTTGGTCTATTTATGAGGCATTACCTGATCTCTTTAAATTTACTGATGTCCACACAAGATGGTGAGCACGGAGTGGAAAGTGTCTCCAGCAGAGTACCAGTCAAGTGCATGTGGTACATGAGGTCACTGCGCATCACATGATCATCAACGAGTTCGCGGTGTACCTGGCGTTCAAACGTTCATTGTTCAAGGTGAACGACACGAGACCGTCAGGTGATTGCCCGCAGCGCAGCAGGCATAGGTGCAGGGAAAGTACGGTTACAAGACTCCATAGATCGAAATGACCATTTTCTAGGACTGAGTCAAAGAGGCGTGTACTGAAGGCGTCAACGTCATACGCAACGAACCGACGAGACCTGGCGTTTGCAGTACGAGCCACAAACAACAAACAAATAGGTGGGCAGGTTGCATGTTTCCTTTCTTCATCACCTTCAATCACGACCTTGTTGGCAGCTGCATTAAGCTATGCCATTGCTCACGACGCTCATTATGACCCATGATGCATGATCAGTGTGACTACCTCTCTGAACTCAGTCCCATTGTCTCTCATGGCACGAATGCATTTTTGTGCTCACATGAATCGCCATCACTGTCACTCAGTTCTCAATGGATGAAGGCTCCCATCGTTATTTCCGCTGTCATTTTCCTGCGGCCAGAAAAAACGGCCGAATTGGGTTTACAGTGCATGCTCTCTCTACCATTCTCTCTACATTCGTTTCGCGTCCAGGTACAATTGTTTTTCAAATATAAATATCTCGATTTTCGTTCGCTGTCATTTTCTCTAAGTTACGAAGGACGGATTTGGGTAGCTCATGGAGGGAATGGTAGCGGTGTGATGCAGAAATGGTCTGTTGATGTTGATCATCCGTTAATTAAATTTAGTTTGTTCAATGTTATGTTCTCGTCGCAACCTTATGCGTGATCTCGTCCTTGACATGATTATAAGATACGATAGCGAATTGAATCTCGACTCGCTGCACGGAAAAACGGAAACCTCATATTAGTGTTTTGATTGAACATTCGCGCAGGATATTCAACAAGTCGAGATACAGGGTGGCTCTTCGAGGCACTGATGTACATAGATACTTGAACGAGCATGTCCTGTTTAATACCACATCACGTTGGACGTCCTCAAATTTCCCCTGAGATCACACTAATGGAACGTACGATTCGTGAAAATGGCATGCCCACTCAGTCCGACGACGTTACAGGGTATGTATGTATATGTGAAGATGCAACCCATGGACAACTCCCCCAGACGCCACTATGCCCCTTAAAACTCGCCCTCGTGTCCCTTCTCTCCTCGTCATTGAGCCTGTGTGTAGGGAAACAAAGTCAAACACTTTTTCTGCGCTTTCGAGGTTGGCGATAACTTCGGAGCCTGAACCCATGTTGTTATTGAAGAAGATTCAGACGGTGACCCCCCTGTTTTCGTGGGGGATTGCTTCGAGGATGTGTCATATGGCATTCAGCTAGGGATGGATGTGCTTTCCACTTCGAATGTGGAGAGTAGTGCTGTGCGTCTGCTTGCGCCGGTAGTGGTGTTTGGGTGCCTCTACATACAAAAGATGGGAAGGAAAATGTGAGCTCGAGGTCAGGCGAGAGCAGTATGTACGTACTTGACTTGGTATGAGGTTTTCGCGTTCATAATGATGGTTGGGCAAGTGTGACTATCAATTCACGGTCTCGACAGTGTGGGTGCGCAATAAGAAACAAGCCACGGGATTTGCCGTGTGAGCTAGGCAAATAAACAACCAAACAACCCGAGTGGTTCGTTTCTTCATTGCCATCATCATTGGTCTCGTTGAGAGTCGTTTTGACCTGGTCCCTTGCTCACTATCGTTGCCATGACCTATGTCGCCTCCAAACCCAGTCTCATTTTCTCTCACGTCAGGATGGACCTTTCATCCTCACACGTTACTAGCTTGTCTGAACCTTTTCATGCCCTGCAAATTGACTGTGGACACGTTAGTGTTTTTCCTTCTATTCCTCCTTCATCTTTTCACAATCCACGTGTCAACTCCACGTCTCTGGCGCGCTCCCATCCACAACCCCACAGAAGTGTCTCCGCCTACGCTCTAGGGTAGAAGTAGAAACTCTCAATCTTGCCTCAGTTCATCTCCAGGCGCATCTTGTGTCCTTGGTTCTCCCCCGTTCACCTTTTATTGTCTTCAAGCTCTGATTGCGTTATTACCCCGCTGCCTCGTTCAACCTTACTTCTCTCTCGGGTGACGAGTCCCCACCCTCTCCTCCTACCCGTGTCTCTGTTCGTCTCTCGTCTCATGCCACTCTGAGTTCCCCACTCCTGCCATCAATCCAATCCTGTCTGAAATCTGGCTGTCGTTGTTTTGTCTCTTTGATGCTGTATGTGTATTTGGCCCGCCCCTCAAATGGGCCATTGTTCACTACCGTTACAATGAACTATGTCGCCTCTCGTGACACGAAAACGTCTCATGCCCACCTGAATCACCATCATGTCTATTCAACTCGATATGTTCTATCGTTATTTGTGCATGTCCTCGTCTCTTTTGCTCTTGTCTTTGTTCATCATTACCTCTAAATCTCCCAACTCAGCCTCGCTGACGCGCCCCTATTCTGTAGACACGTCCTCGCATACACCGATTACATGTGTCACTCATCATGCCGAGCCATCGCCTCCGAACTTGCCGAAAAACCGGGTTCCATCGTTGCACGAGCTTGATCAGTGGTCAATTTTGAAGGAAAATCATCGGTTCTGACGAGCTCTCATTCTGCCTGCGTCTCACCATGGTTCATTTCGTTGCTACTTGCGTTCCACTTTCGTCGTCCCTCTCGTTTTTCTGATTTTATTTCACTTCCTGTAACATCGGCTCATTTGTTCCTCCATACACTCGTCACCTCGTTGGTCGTATGCGGTCTCTTGCTTCCCCTATCCTACACCTCAGCATTCGCACTTTTCTCGCATCCCTGAAATAGCTGGTCGCTCGCCTATCGTTAACCCATTTCCATCATCACCCGCGAACCGCGCATACCAGCCTTACAATCTGTTACTCTCAGTACACCTTTTTGGTCTACCAGTAACGCTTGTATCTTCGATTTCGACTTCTCCTCTATCCCCTGATCATCTCAGTGCCACCCATCCAATCAATCCGAACTTGGTCCTTTCCCCATCACCAAACGGAGTCGTCTCATTCGGGGAGAACTCAGAGGGAAACGCAGAGGATGATTTAAAGGATGCGATGCCAAATATCAGTGAATGACACCAGGGGAGGGTTGAAACGAGAGGCAGAGACATGTGGGTGGTCGTGGACTTGCGACAATGATGGCGGTGCTTATTAGGATTGGAGATACATGGGCATTTGGGGAGAGTTGCGAGATTCTGCGTGGTATATTTTTTACAATATCTTTCATTTCTGTTTGTCTTGCCCCGATGTGATGCGAGCGATGATGTGTTCCTCACCTCGGTGTTGGTGGTCTCGTTTTTCGCTTTCATGTGAACAGCAATGGTGTTTTGCGTCCACGTCTGTCAGGATACTATAGGTAAATATCAATTTAATCGTTCTGTTTAACTTTGCCCTGTCGAGATCGTTGTATGCTCAAATTCATCGATTATACCAATTAGTTGAGACGAGTATTCGATGATTTCAAACTGGAGTCGTTCTTATTCAGGATTTCGAAACAGACGGATAGGGTCTAATTGGTTGAGTGCTTTCTCCGACACTATCCTTGTTCCCAGCCTTCACTCCTGCGTTCCCTTTCTCCGGTCTGCCTCTGCGTGTATGTATATCAATCACTCTTATTCAGCCTGTGTTCTTCTCTCGTATCTTTGCTCCCCTTCTCGTACCCACGTCTCTGTTCGTTTCACAGTTTCCCGATTCTTGCACTATTGGCATGAATCACATCTTCGTCTGATGCTGGCCCAAGGTTCTTCCTGTATCAGTTTATCAGTTCTCGTGTTCGTTACCTCCGGTATACTGCCCGAGTTGAATGCTTTCAGTCAAAGTTCGCGTTCCTCATACACCCTGTTCCGAAACTGTCTTCCTCCCTCGGCTCATTCTTCTCGAAGCGTTTTCACCTGGAAGGTATATGTCGTGTGCCGCACGCGTAGACCATATTCGTGCATCCTCATCTTGTCGTCAACCAGTCTTCGTATCAATTCGATTCCACCTCTCACCTTGCGCGCACCTGTTTGTTTTCTATACCTCCTCTCCAGGTTGTCTCAACCCTCTTGTAGTCAACTTCGGCGCTGAGTAATGGTTGTACATACATACCCTTATGTAGTATTCGTGGATCCACTTGCTCCGCTCTCTCTGTGTGTATACATCTCAAAGATCCAGCTCTGATTGTGACCTTGATTGACCTTTCAGTATACTGAATGGTCGGTCATGGTGAATTGGAGATAGGGTTGAGGCCGAAGCATAGGAATAAGGAATTGGAGGGAGTTCTTTCGAGGGAGGAAGGTGTTCAGGCAGGGTGGTGGAGAGGAGAAGAGATTTGGTGGAAGATATGATGGTCGTCGGGGTGGCAATGTGATTCAGGATAGGCATGCAGAAGAATCAAAGTCATTTATCTGTGATAGGAGTTTTTGTGTGTTCAATTTATCATAATTCTCGTTGACACGATTCGGTTTATGGGTGGTTTCTTATCGTAATTTCTGTCGTTCTTTCGTCTTATGCCTGCGAGCAACGATCCGTTGCTCACCTGGCTGTTGATTTTCTCGGCTTTCAATTCCATTTTTACACTCAGAGTAGATGCCTGTCATTTGTCTCTTAACTATACATATGTAGCGATTGATCATTCGATAATCCTAATTAATTCAATTTTGGGCTTGTTCTATTCTCAGATGCACTTGCTTTGAGGAAGCTTGCGCACAGGTTTGTTCATCTTACATTCCCCTCGCTTTACTATTTCTTCCACATTGACGGTGATTATTAATCTATAATTGATCATCCGTCATAGACTCTGGTCCTCAACCCGTATCTGCATCTACGCCGATTACTCTTCTCACATCCACGTCCTCACCCACATCTACAACTACATACATGTCTTTTTGATCTCAATGTCCGGTTTGATACCAACAAGATGATACGGCGACGTTCATGGGCGCCCTGCTTGGGGTGTGCATTGTGGAGGGCTAGGTTTATGAATCAGGCGTGCCTTAATTTTCTTTCTGGGGTTCTGATTCCTTCTGACTCAAATGATAAGGGTGGGGGGTGAGCGTGAGCGTGAGCATGATCGCGGTCCGTGCCTTGGTTTTGTTATTTAAAGCAATTATGAGTGCATGCTTTGTCGATTTGGAGGAAGCTGAATGACAATACCTGATGTTTTCTGGGTTACATATGAAGAGATGATCGGTAAGGGCTTTGGTGACGCCTGACGCATGGATAATATTGATAAGTAGTTTGAAATGAATTCCGGGTCATGGGTATAATGTGAGTGGCAGCCAAGTTACTTGTATTATAGATATAATGTTTTTTTTTCACGAGTGAGGCAAAAGGGGAGCAGGCACACTGAGAATGTCGACAGTGAGGATGCGCACTGTTTGCGACCCGGTGCGGGTTTTACCGTGCACCAAACAAACAAACCAATTTTGTTGATGAGCTGGACCTTCCTTCATCACCATCAATGTGAGCTCGTTGGGTCCCACCGCTCGAATCGTGATGGCGTATCGACAATGGGGAAGATATAGAGCAGTAGAAACGGAATTGTGCACGAATGTCGGGGGCAGACGGATATTAGGTAAAGGGAGTGAAGAAGAAGAGACGTCTTTGGTGGAGGTGGTGTTGGGATGGTGGTAGTAGCGGGGGTGGTGGTGGTGTGCTGAAGAAAGGTTCTGTTTCGGCGTTGATTATCTGTTAGATAAATTTAGTTTGTCCAATTTATATTCTCGTCGCGAGTTCGTGCGTGACCTCTTCCTTGACACGATTCATGACATACGATATCTGATTGCATTTCGACTCAGTGAGTGGGGAGAGGGAACTATTATTACTGGTTTAACTTTGGCACTCCCTTTGGATGTCCAGCAAGCCAAGATACGGGATCGATCCTTCGAGTTATCAATACTGATAGATACATGCACGAGGGTGTCCTGTTTAAGACCACCTCACGTTAGATGATATAACTTTTCTCCTCAGATCGCGCTGATGAAACCATAGATTCGTGAAAATGATATGTATACTCAGTCCGACGATGATACAAAATATGTATTTATATGTGGATATGCGACTAATGGCCTAAATATGGGACAGAGTCATCTCGGAACGGTCGAAACCTTGCAGGCTACATATATAAATGGGTCATTCGAACGAACACCAGCGAGACATGGAGACTCAGGTTGAGCGAAGGAAAGAAAAAGAACTGGATATAGAACGATGTGAGCAATGTGAAATCCGAGAACGTGCCCAATGGGACACAGCTACACATGTAAGCAAAGAGAACTTCACAGATGTAAGACGTACATCAAACGTACCTGTCATTTCACTCCCCGCGCTTGAGCCAATTGGGGTGATGGATGTTGGTGGAGTTGAGTAATCGACGGAATGGTTCGTTGAAATTGTGTTTCCACGATGGTTGATGGGCAATGTGTTGCTTGGCGAGCATGGCAAGTATAGTCTTTGTGAGCTTGGCGTCAGAGACGGGCCCACTGCGAATCCCTGGTTCGTCGGTCCACTGTTGGAAAACATCCCGCATTTTATGGTTGGCTGGGACGATTTTGGCCATGATGGACTTGCGTAGAGCTTGTGCGCCTTCCCGAAAGTCGCAAGGTGGTTCTCCGAATTGGACCAATTGGGAAATGAATTTCGCCAACATCTCGTCATTTGCCTTCTGATCCTGCTCCAGGATGGCTTTGAGTTCTTTGTTGGTTTGTGTGTCGGAATGAGCCAGGTCTAACTCAATTATGACTTTCTTCTGAAAAGCGCCCTCGATGCGCTCATGCAAGTCACAATAGAGATGGGTGGAACTGTTTGCTGATATGTCGAATAGTGGATTATAGTCCCCAAGAGCAATATCCATCACTTGAAGGGCTGAAGTCCTGGTACCCATAAATCGCAGTAAGTTGGTTTCCCTCCCAAAGAACTCCTAGGTCCAGAGTGAGCGATGTTTCAAGGACAACACAGGAAATGGGACTGCTTACCTTGAAAACCTGGTCTTTTAATTGTTCAAAGGTCTTTTCCGCTCGACTGCGCGTCCGTTCACTGTGAAGGGTATCCCACATTGTTGTGGTAACAGTCACTGAACCAGTCGTCTCACCCAACGATTCTTTCAACATTTTGATCGTTCGCCGCCTGCTTCCTGGAAGGCGAGTTACTGTGATCGGAGTGAGAAACGATATAGTAAAGTACATTGCAGAACTAGCACAAAGTTAGTTGGATATTCTCCCCTAGGAATTGTGGTATCAAAGGGAACAGCTTACCAATTCTGTTCTAGCCAATCTCCGAGCATATCCATGACCTCGATCTCCGATATCTTATCATCGGAAAATCCTGGTGTATCAACCAGGTAAATTACCCGGCCAGTGTATCGCCGCACAACGTTGACAAGCTTGTAAGCAGTAACATGCTGAGTAAACCCAGCGAGCTGATCGCTCGAAATAGCAAGGTTCTGTGAGCCTCCTGCAAGCGCCTCAATAAACTTGAAGAGGCAAAGACATATTCAGTCTAAGGTGAATTGGGTGGTAATGTGGTGCACAGTGTTTTACTTACTGTACTCTTCCCGGCACCAGTCGGCCCCATGATGCTAAATAGTTTCATTCATTAGGAAAACAAAAAGACCATGACCAACATCACACATACATATATACGACTTTGCCGCCGGGTATTTTGGTTACAGGTTTGACAGAAATATCACCGGTAACTTCAAGGTTGTTGAGTTCAAGATCCTCCATGACACGATTGTTGACGACGAAGTAGGGGCTGGAGTCTGTGGGAAGAGGTATGCAGGTAAGTGAGCGTCGGAGTGGAAGATGTCTCTAGCAGAATTCCAGTTGTATGCATGTGATACATGAGGCAGCCGGGTGTTCAAAGTTCAAACTGAACGACACGAGGCCGTCAGGTGATTGCAGTGATGTGCAGCATGCATGCACGCAGGGAAATTACCAAAATCAGAATTTGAGGGATCCGGGCAGGGATAGCGTGAATGGGTCCTGGATTCAATTTGCGAAGGCGCTGCAGCCTGGAGGGATATGTGCGAGCACATATCCACCTTCTTGGTCACGTGAGCGAGTCAGCACCCTGAACCAATCCGACTACATGTCTCCTCTTCACTATCGTGTACATCGCCTCGCTGGTAGTCTGGGCGACATGTATCGCTCGGCTCACTCCTTTATTTTCTTATCCTCCTAACAAAAACCACGGTGAAGTATCTACATCCTTATCACACAACAGAAAGGAACCTCGATCACCCCGTGCCAGCTCATCATTCTTCTTGCATCATATAAACCACCACCGGTACATTCACCAACACAAGCTCAGCCGAGAATACACCTAAATGTACCATATATATTCAGATCCAAATTCAATTTTGGTGATAAGTTATACAGAAGCCACAACGGAGATTGAACCTCACAGTAGATGAGTGACCATACACCTTTATCCACTGATCACTACATTTCTACCTGATCCCTACCTATTTTCCTAGAGTTTTACACCATGGATTCACTTCCTAACTCAACATATTCCATTCTCAGATCCTCTTAGATCATCGATATCACACACTCGCTCAAACCATCAGGAAACCAACCTCCACAGTTGACAGATATGCCAATGGTAGCATTTCACTGCTGCTGTACATCATAACTCTCCTTCAATAAGACTCCCTTTTTCCTTCCCATAAAACCTATGCGCTAACAAATACAAGTAGCAATGTCATACAGAACGAACGGTCAGCTCTATTAACGAAAACAACAATGCATCACCACCCCAAAGTAAGTTGTATAGTTTGCCACATTATTACACACTTGCACTGTGGTCCTTTTACAGTGTCGCTAGCTTGTCTCCCCTATCCTTGATCATGGCACTCTATGCGAGTGATCTTCGTCCCATGCATGTTGCCAGTGCCAGTTTCTGGCTCTGGTGTTGCGACTCGCTCTGCAACTGTAAACGTCACACAGCCACCTATGCTGCCTGGCTGTACATTGCGTCCTTGTGTGGTGCTTATACACCTAACATGTTGCCTGTACACCCATGCTCATAGCACCTGCTACACAACATTTAATGTTCCAGTTGTCACCCATAACCTCTGCATTTACAGTGCCCTCTGTGCGATTACTTGTGCATCCCATCTCTCGTTTATGGTGCCCTCTGCGCATTACCCATGTATGCCACCTAAACCCACCTCTACAGGGCCAGCACGCCCATTACAGCGGTTTACACACTGAAGTGGGCCTATGCACCCCTGTAGAACTTTGCCATTGCATCCTCTGCACGATAACTTGTGCCTGCCGCATCTTGGTTATGGTGTCCTCTGTGCAATAACTTGTGTATGCCACCTCTCAGTCAAGTATCCTCTACACAATAACTCATGTATGCCACTCAGCTGATTTACATCAGGCTTACATACCAGTTATGTCGGTTTGCACACCGTTTCGGGCCTATACACCCTCTACATACTGGTTTACACATGGTGTTGGGTTTACACACCCATTCATACATCAGTTTACACTCTGATATGGGTTTACACACCCGTTTACAATGGTTTACATGCCGTCTGGGTTTACACACCCTTTTACATTGGTTTACACACCAATTTGCATCGGTTTACATGCTGTATGGGTCTACATTACCCTTTTTCTAACAGTCTACACACCATATGGGTCTACATTACCCTTTTGTTGAAACAGCATAGCATGCACAGAGTGCCCTAATGACTGTCTCACCTGGTAAGGGTGATAACTTGCAGAGGCTAGTTAGAGCGATAGAATAGCTAGGAAAGCTGTTATTGAACAAGAGAGAAAAGAGGCACTTATATACATGAATGAGTGTCTAAATAAGGAAGTCTATGTAAGTGCCTATTGGAGTAACATAAGGATCAATACAGGAGAAATGAAGGAGAAATGAGTCAGTCAATGAATCATGTCGACAGGATGATCCAGAGTATCTCCTAATGTCATGCATCTAGATAAAGCTAAGAATGTTGATTGAGATATAAGATCTATCTACAATAAGATCTAAATTTCAACACTCCCACTTGCTGAGTACAGCAGCTTTAGTGTGCTCAGCGCTTAAGCATTCTGTGGATAAAAGACTAATCCAAGTCTTCCCAAGAACTTAGAGAACTTGACATGATCAAGAGCCTTTGTAAACATGTCTGCAGGATTCTCAGCACCATCAATGAAGAGACAATCAATTTTGTTGTCTTCAATACACTGACGAATATAGTGATATTGAATATCAATATGTTTGGTGCAACGCTCCTGGACAGGATTAGAGGCGATGAAAATCAAGCCTTGGTTGTCTCCACAGACAGGGGTTTTCCGTTCAGTGTAGCCGATTTCGGAAAGTAGTGATTGCAGCCACACAACCTGGCAGGTGCAATCTAACAAAGCCATATACTCTGCTTTAGTTGAAGAGAGAGCAACTGTTTTCTGGGCTCGAGAAACCCAACAGATAATACAGCTTGCCAATTTCATAAAGTATCCAGTCTGAGAGCGGCGCTTGATGGTATCAGCAGCCCAGTCAGAATTGGTGTAAGCAATAAGTCCAATCTTTGGATTTCCCTTGTTCACAAGAGCATAGTTGGATGTGCCAGCAAGGTAGCAGCAGATACTCTTGGCGTTGTCTAAGGTGATCCTGAGAAGGATTAGCAGAAAACTGTGACAGCTTGATCACAGCATAGGCGATATCCAGTTGGGTGCTGATCATAAGGTACAACAGTGATCCTATCACCATCTGGAATTCTTGACGAAGTTTGAGAGTGGCAGTACCTGGATTAGGTACAGGTTGGTAACCCTTGGGAAGAGGAGTCTTGGTAGGCTTGGCATTAAGCATGCCAAAATGCTGTAACACTTTTTCAAGGTACATTGTTTGGTCTAGCATGATGTTGCCATGCATACACCTGATTCGCATACCCAAGAACTCTATAGCTTCACCAAGGCCAGTCTTTAATACCAGAGATCTTGGCGGGGTCCATGGAGATCTTGTTGTGTTTGATGATAAATCCTAGGTAGGCGATCTTGGTTTTGTTGAATTCGCATTTTTTGGGTTTCAGGTAGAGGTCGTTTTCTTTCATGATCTGGAGTACTTCTTTGGTGTATTTTTCGAGGTCTTGTTCGTTTGTGGCATAGATCAAGATGTCGTCCATGTAGATGATGATATAACCGTTTTCGACTTGTCAGATGAAGATGTTGTCCATCATCGATTGGAAGGTCGCTGGGGAGTTGCAAAGGCCAAAGAACATAACAAGGGGTTCAAAGAGTCTGTACTTGGTCTTGAAGGCCGCCTTCCATTCATCTCCTTCCTTGATTCGGATGTTGTTGTAGCCCCATCGAATGTCAAGTTTAGTGAAATATTTGGCAGCTCAGAGTTTATCCATAAGGTTGGTGACAAGGGGGAGAGGGTAGGCGTTTTTAATGGTTCCTTCATTCAAATGTCGGTAGTCTTGGCATGGGCGTAGCTTGCCATCCTTCTTTGCAACATAGAAAATCCTGCGGCTTCAGGGGATTCACTATGTCGGATGGTTCCTTGGCAAGGTGTTCATCGAGGAACTGTTTGGTGACATTGTCCTGTTCTCGGTTGAGGGAGTAAACCTGGGCGGATTTGTGGACGAAATCGGGTTTGAGCTTGATCTCGTGATCCCAGGTTTTGTGCGCTGGTAAGGTTGAAGAGGCTTCTTCACTGAAAACGGAAATCCAAGGGTGGTATTCAGGTGGAATGATCTTGGTCAGGTCGGTTTCGTCGGTTTTCTTGTCAAATTTCTGAGCAAAGGCTTGGGAATGTGTCAGGGTAGTCACTACTAGCTGCCAAAATTCTTAAGAACTACCAATCTGTTACCAGTAACCCTTCTAACCAGCTACTGGACGAATTCTTATGCATTCTTATAAGTAATCACTGGGATATTTCTTACTACAATTATAATAGATATTCTTATATTGATTGCTTGAACGATTCTTATACATTATTATGATTATCTCTGCAATTATTATGGCGATTCTTATGACAATTCTTAGGCATTATTATGCTTATCTACATGATTCTTATAGTGATTCTTATGGTAATGCTTACAGCAATTCTTATGTGATATTTTAATACTCTACTGATAATATTCTAATAGATCTGATTAATCAGGGTTCTTATCTTTATCTATATCTGTGCTATATATGGAAACCCCCTTATCAATGCCATCAATATTTATTTTCCCCACCATTATTGTAGCATTTATTACACTGCTTTTCTGGCCACTTTATATGGACATATATATACCATTGGAAAGCTACAATCGCCTACTATTTGATTCTGAATTTTATTCAATTTAATTCCTGCAGGGGAGCAGCCCATTTAGCTGCACTTTTTCCCATCAATTTAGCCCCTATTCATTTATGCTACCATTCCTGCTGCATTTGCACCGCTTTTTTGGCACTTTTCCTGGTGCACATATATACTATTAGAAAGCCCTAATTGTCTAGTTTAAGAATCTGCCCTTGTTTTTACAACAGCCCCACTAGGGGCTGCACTATTTAGCTGCGCTTTTTTGGCATTTAATTAGCCCCTATTATGAATCAGCATTGTTCCTGCTCCATTTTGCACCGCTTTGGTGCAATTATATATGGACATATATATATCACCAGAAAGCTACAAATGCCTAGATTAAGAATCTGAAATCAGAACATAAATGTTGTGTCTAGGGAGGGAGCAATTGCATTTCGCATTTGGGGTATTAGAGCGTGGGAACACCCTTGATCACCTCTTCTCCTCCTCCTCCCACCGCTTTTCTGCCTCCATTTCTCCACATCCACTCCACCCCTTGGCCTATAATTTAGCATGCATGTGTAAAATATGTATTATAAACGGTGTGCAAAACAGGAATGCAAGGGGACCGCTACAAATGCAGCTATTCTGCATTTACCCTGTTTTTCTTCTATTTCTGCCAAAAGAGGACCCAATAGTCCCCTATAACTTGCATTCTCAGTGGGATGAAGCAATTTAAATATGTTATAATATCACCACTATTGTTCTGTACCATGTGTCATGTGTTCACAGTTATGGATCATATATAAACACCCATATACTGTCTCACAAGTTCCCCAAATACTATATTGGGTATATCTCCACCATTTCTGACCGCTTTGGAAGGGCGAAAAATGTTCTGAAATCGCCTCAGGAATACCTACAAAACAAGGATACTCGCAGCAAATTATGAGCACTTCTCAAAAATGACTGTTTTTCAGCTGATAAGCCATTTGTACAAGATCTGGATTGAAATAATTTAATCAGACCTCATAGAGACGAGGGTATACACTATTATTGATGTTCACAAAAGGTTTGAGAACATTTGAGTGAGTGTGGAAGGCTGGACACACAAATGGGTGCTAGAATGCAGGTTGATGTACTGTCAATGCACAATGAACTAACCACAACTAGGATTCTCCTTAACTGTTTCTCTCGGTCTATTGGCTACATTTGACCAATATCCTTCAAACTTTTTTTAAATTGAATATGTATCAATTCTAAACGCATTTCAGGTATATATATGCACACAGACAGTGGTACCACCATACAGAGTCTCAAAACCTCCTCTTGACTATCTGGGGTTGATGCAGGATATAAAACATGCTATATCTTCATGAGGACAGATCAGACTTTCATCATGAAGCACACATTTGAAAGGTGTTGACTGCTGCGGGTTAAAAAACCTTGAGCTCAAAGATTGGTTAAGAAATGCGAATGATATTGGTTTAGAAACAAAGGGCATAATGATATGATGATTTTAGCTGATTTCCATGTGATGGAGGGCTGAATATTGTGTTCTGATGTATGAAACATGTATACACACATCATCATTATTGCCTGATGCCTTGGTTAGCTTATAATGAGTCAAATAAAATGCTTTGGGTCCGCTTTTGGAGAAATATGATCCATGCAAGATGTATATAGCAAATATATGCATATATATTGATGCCAGTGTACTATAAGTTTGCATCCAATATTCAATGGTATATATACACCTGTATGCCAAATTATAGGCCAAGGGGTGGAGTGGATGTGGAGAAATGGAGGCAGAAAAGCGGTGGGAGGAGGAGGAGAAGAGGTGATCAAGGGTGTTCCCACGCTCTAATACCCCAAATGCGAAATGCAATTGCTCCCTCCCTAGACACAACATTTATGTTCTGATTTCAGATTCTTAATCTAGGCATTTGTAGCTTTCTGGTGATATATATATGTCCATATATAATTGCACCAAAGCGGTGCAAAATGGAGCAGGAACAATGCTGATTCATAATAGGGGCTAATTAAATGCCAAAAAAGCGCAGCTAAATAGTGCAGCCCTAGTGGGGCTGTTGTAAAAACAAGGGCAGATTCTTAAACTAGACAATTAGGGCTTTCTAATAGTATATATGTGCACCAGGAAAAGTGCCAAAAAAGCGGTGCAAATGCAGCAGGAATGGTAGCATAAATGAATAGGGGCTAAATTGATGGGAAAAAGTGCAGCTAAATGGGCTGCTCCCCTGCAGGAATTAAATTGAATAAAATTCAGAATCAAATAGTAGGCGATTGTAGCTTTCCAATGGTATATATATGTCCATATAAAGTGGCCAGAAAAGCAGTGTAATAAATGCTACAATAATGGTGGGGAAAATAAATATTGATGGCATTGATAAGGGGGTTTCCATATATAGCACAGATATAGATAAAGATAAGAACCCTGATTAATCAGATCTATTAGAATATTATCAGTAGAGTATTAAAATATCACATAAGAATTGCTGTAAGCATTACCATAAGAATCACTATAAGAATCATGTAGATAAGCATAATAATGCCTAAGAATTGTCATAAGAATCGCCATAATAATTGCAGAGATAATCATAATAATGTATAAGAATCGTTCAAGCAATCAATATAAGAATATCTATTATAATTGTAGTAAGAAATATCCCAGTGATTACTTATAAGAATGCATAAGAATTCGTCCAGTAGCTGGTTAGAAGGGTTACTGGTAACAGATCGGTAGTTCTTAAGAATTTTGTCAACTACGAGTTGGGTAGTGTCGATCCAGATTTCTTTGGTTTCTTTTGTTGGTTCCCCTTCCATAAAGGAGATGATCAGGTTGTCAGTTGTAAGTTGGTCTGGTCTGGTCAGGGTCGTGTTCTTTCCAAGCATCTTCTTAACATGGAGTTCCAGTTGAGAGATGGTTCGTTCTTCGATGATAATTGAGTCGGTTGGGTACCAGTCGGGAATCGGGTTCTTCATGTTGTTCAGGCAATCTTCTATGTTGAGTTCGTCTTTGATCGGGGTCTGCCAGTTCAGGGAGGCTGTAAGGGCACCTCAGACACACACAAGTCCTGGGGGAGATCCAAAGAGAAAGAGGTAAAGGATCAAACCCAGGTGAAACAGCTATTTAAGTGATGAGCTGGCATTGGCATCAGCCTTGATGCCAAACAATGCCTTTGGGAATAAACAAAGGGAAACACAAAGGAATGACTATGTAACAGTGGCAACAACTAAATAATGAATGAATGGCAACTAAAGGAGAGTGTAATATAATATCTATGAGTCCATGATATGTCCAGATAATGAGATAGAGCAAAGGAAATGGAGAAAGGAGAGACAGAGAGGTGATAATAAGGAAAGGAATAGGAGGTAGCAGGAGATCCCCTGACAGAGGCATTCTTCCAGTCGATCTTGGGGTTCGTGTCTTGCAACCAAGGTAGTCCCAAGATAATCTTCTGATTTCCTAACCCAGTAATTAGGAATTCTGTCTTCTTGATCTTGTCGTAGATCTTCATGTTTAGTGTCGTTCGGTGGGTGATCATGCCCTTCTTGTTCAGTGTGCCATCAATGTTTCGGACTAGGATTGGTGTTCTGAGTGGGGTCTGAGGAAGGTTGTGGAGTTTCGCAAATGATTGGTCAATGAAAATGCCTGCAGCTCCAGAGTTGAGGAGTGCTTGGGTATGCAAGGGTTCAGCAGTTCTCAGTTGTTCACACTCGATAGTCACAGGGACAGAAAAGGATTCATTGTGAGCTATCAAAGGAGAACAAACTGATACATAAGGTTTAAACGTCGAGGCAAAACCTTTTAGGAAAAATCCTGTTCTTGCATTTCGGAGGCAAATTAGGCATGCTGTTCTTCGTGCAAGTCATGATAGAAAGTGCAGATGTATTTGGCGAAATCCTTCGGGTTTCTAGTTGGGGCAGTGTCGCGGTTGCTGGTGTTCTGGTTCTGGTTCATTTTCTTGAGATCGCGGTTAGGGCAGAATTTGGAGATATGACCTGGTTGGTGGCAGCAGAAGCAGGTACCATTCTTCATGTGGTCTGCGCACTCAACTTCGGTGAGATTGATTTGCTTGGAGTTTGCAAATCTGAACCCCATCTGGTTAGAGGTGAAGCGTTTGGCTGGTTTCTTGTCGAATGGGAAAGGGAAGGATTCCCTCCAACAGGCATCCACTTCTGCTGCTTGGTCCATCCACTCCTTCAGGGTGTAGGGGTTGTATCCGTTGTTGCGAATTCTGTCCAAGATCGGTTTCTTGAGGGAGTCTTGGTAGATCCCGATCAGCAGGTCTTCCATTGGATCGATGTCATCGTCAGGGTCGGTGTGAGGGAAGGCATAACCTGCAGTGATCATGAGGTTCTTGAAAGCGGTGTTGTGTGACTCGACATTCCCTTCTTGTTGGATGTTTTTGAGGTCTTTCCTGGCGTGGTCGTGTCCAAGTCGTGGGGCGAAGTCTTCATTGAATTTTCTAAGGAAGTCATTGAACCTTCCATAGGAGACTGCAGTCCTGTTCCTTTGGGCTTCGTCAAATTTTCCAGCGAGGAAGCAGTGTTTCCAATCCATCACCTCTCTTTCTCCCTTTGGTCCTTCAGTGAAGTAAGACAGGATGAAGGCAATCTTTAGATCATCATTGTTGTAGATGTGTCAGTTGATGTGGAGATAGGATCGGCATTCGGTGATGAATTGTTTGGTCTTTGTGTGATCTCCTGCAAACTTCTCAGGTGCGCCAAGGTTGACTTCTTTCTTCATGGTGTTTTTGAACGCTTCTGCAGCTGGATCATCTTGTGGGCCATTGCCGGGACTGGGGTTGCTAGGAGGGTCAGGGTCGCCTTGACCTTCATCATCGGTTCCAGGGTTGGGGTCTCCTTCAGGTGGTCCGGAGAGTCCCCTCTGGGAGCGATCTTGGACAGTCCCTCCAGGTCTCGAAGAAGAGGCAGAGCGGCCTCCTGGGGGGTGAGTGAGAGTTGCAGTTGCCATGCTGGTAGAGAACAAAGGGATTTCGGTGCTAAAGACTGGGGTTCTGGTGATAGTGTAGTCCAGTTCTCTGGGGTCGTATGGTTCAATTGGTTGACTGAGGGCAAGGGAGACGTCAAGGGGTTCTTCGGGTTCTTTCAAGGGTTCTTCTGGTGTGCCTGGGATTTCTTCTGGTTCGTTCATGGGTTCAGTAGGTTCTGGGGTCTCTGGGGATTCTCTTGGTTCGCTGGCTGATACTGGAGTGTCGAGTTCTTCTTGTTTGTTGGTCTGGGATTCTAGTTCAGTTTCTGGGTCTGGTTCGGAGAGAGGGTCATTGGTCTTCTGTTGTTCTTTCTTGGATGTTTCTAATTTTCCCCAGGGTTTCTTCTTTCTGAGCAGGAATCGTAATCCTCTGCTGCTAGTTGATACAGGAGAGGTAGCTTGGCTGGAGGTTCCTGATCGAGGTCTGGTGCTGGTGTTCTTCTTCCGGGTTGCCGTTTTGTATGAGAGGTGCCATCTCGTAAATTACGGACAGTGTGCGTTGGGGTAGCTAGTTCTTTTGTTATGGTAGCCCGACGGGTGCTTGTGGTTAAGGCCTTTGAGCTAGTCAGAGTCGGTTCGGTCGTGTGACAGAGTTCAAGTATCGTTCTAAGAATGCCACTGCGTACGCATGCTATGCTGGTATTGTCTTAGAAGAGAGCGAGAAGAGTAAGATTGTCATAGAAGTTGTTGTTCTATTCGAAGTTAAAGAACTAGCTAAAGAACGAGGGTATAAAATACAGTGTTTATATAGATATCTAGCAAGGCTGTGCGTGTAAATGCCAAGTAGATAAGGTGAGAAGTATATGAGTCAGAAGTATAGTCCGCCGTAAGAATGAGTCATAAGTGTGAGAGAGATGAGTAAGGAGACAAGTCATAGATAGGAGAAAGAAGTGGAGCGACAGTGGAAATGAAGGTGGAGTGAGAGTTGGCATTAGGAGGATGATGTGGGGCTCTGGAGATAGGAAATAGATGAGATAAAAGTACAAAGAGAGATGATAGTACACAGAGATAAGATGAAGAGAGATAATAGTCCAGATAAGATAAAGAAAAGATAAAGAAGAAAAGAGATGACGTAACAGCTGTAATCTATAATTTACATTTACACATTGGGGCTGGTGGCTGATTTTTTTTTCCATCATTGTCTGTACAGTTCCAAGATATATTTTGTGATTTCCGCCCGGCAACCAGTGCCAACCACCCAGAGATGATGTTACATAATATAGTTGGAAAAACAAATTATTTACATTATTTACATGGTAAGTCCCAGCCTATGTAAATAAGTTGTAATTTACTGTAATTTACATTGTAATTTACATGAGTGTAAATTACCTACCAGTTTTACCCGCAACCCTAGAGGAGGGATGTGTTAATTGAGTCGTCAAGGGTTGACTCGCTCACGTGACCCAGAAGGTCGATCTGTGTGCGTGCACACAGATCACTCCAGGAGAGCCCTCCTGGTAGAGAGTCTGTTATGCTGACATCATAAAGAGTAACGATGGCGCCAACTGGAAGCAGTTTTTAGTCGATGATCCTAAGGTTAATCTGGATACCTACATGCATGCGTAGCAATTACTGAGAGCCAGATGATATGGTTGATAATCATGACAGGCAGGCAATTTTCAGCTTGCCGAAGGAGAAGGAGAATCTTATGAAGGTTCCTTGTGAGGTTGCTTGGATATAGCTAACTTATCATGGACGCCCACGGACCATACATGGAAAGATAAAGATCAAAATTCCAATACTGTCTGCGTAGACGTGAAAGAAGGCCCGGGAAGCTTGCAAATCACTCGTCCGCTTGATCTTCCCTGGAATCTCCTCCAAAGATGGGTGAGACCATGGTGGTTACGTGCAATGAGCCACTGGTCTGGGCAAATACCATATTCACTCCTTTCGGGACATGTCCAAGACCGTTCTAAAATGTACATCATTACACTGTTTGAGCTGGGCAATATTTGTCACTCTTCAACCCCACGCATACCGAACGTCCGAATCCGAGCACCATGATTGACATACCGAATTCAACGTCCTTGGGTTATTCAAAAGGTTCCGTACAATCACCATCGAGTGTATATGCATTCACTCAGGGCATTGGAAAAAAGCCGTGCACGGCCGTGCGTAGCCGTGCAGAGCCGTGTGAAATCAAGAGTAGCCGTGCAACGGCCGTGTGCCTATGCTGTATGTCAAATTATAGGTCACAGAAGACAAAGCACATCACAATAAATGCAATGTACTAGTAGCTATGTTGATATATATATTTTTCAGTATTTATCCAGGCTTATAATTTACCTTATCTAACCTCTTATTGAACACTACGCCCATCACTCAGCATGAAGAGGTCTCATTTTAAGCACCTTGGTATGACTTCTTTGACATGTTGTGCAGTAGAGCCTGGTGACTCTTTCCCCCCGATTTGACTGCATAAGCCATGCTGTCCTTTTTCCATAATAGAGCAGTTAAAACAATGACAATCCCAATGTACATTTTCACATTTCTGATTCTGTGTTCCTATGTATGTTGATGAGAAGCTAGACTGTTCCTCTGGGAGCATATAAGTCAAAGTTCAATACCCAAATATAACTGAAGATGATACAACGTCTAGAAATCCGAATTAATTACCCGTTTAACGTCAAAATATCATGCCAGAATCCAGTGATACCCCTTAAGGTCGAAACCATGCGCTCGGACGTCGACACACATTATGACACATGCTGTCATTTGGGTTGGCTTTCCAGATCACGAAAATCACCTGAAATATAGTATCATAACTTATTGAGGCAGCCGTGCGTGGCCGTGCTAGCTCCAAGGTCTATCGTGCAAAGACGTGCATAACCGTGCAGAGCCGTGCAGAGCCGTGCGTGGCCGTGTGACAGCCGTGCAGATACCGTGCTATAGCCGTGCAACCAATGCGTGAGCCGTGCTCCTACCGTGCATGAAACAGACACCAGTTATATTTTCACACTTCTGATAAGGGAGCCTTGGGATGTTCTCTAGGTTAAAAATCTAAGGTATGATAGCTAACAATTATGGGATTAGTCCTCTCTACAAGTCGAAAAGTACATACCCTGTCATTGTGGTTACTAATTATTTCGAATCCTCTAAGTCCTTTTCAGTAGGGAAGTTTTACTGACAACGAATTGTAAACTTGTCACACATGTTGTGTAGGCCACAAGCATTACATCATGAACAGGTCTTCTTTTTAGACCTTAAGAGAACATGGAACCTAGCACACACTCAAATTTATGTCTAGAACGATGTACGTGTGGGCGACAGGTTCTGCATCATTAGCTTGAGTACCCCACATGTTGATACCCTGTGTAAGTTCCCCAAACACACAAAAATGTGTAATTAGTAGAATTCAAATTCCTATACTTCTTTGACCATTTTAGTGCCAAATCCCTTACCACAGCACTCGTGGCATATCTATGGGGGGATTTGGTGAATGGCTTTGATGATCAAGGGACGCAGATAGATAACTGTTGCATGTTGATTGATAGGGCGAAAAGTGACTGGCATGATGTAAATGATTTTCAGCTCCTATGACGGAGTCATGCAGCCGTGCCGAGCCGTGCATGACCGTGCAATTTGGTCTTTTGCACGGTAGAGGCTGCACGGCCATGCACGGCCCCCACACGGCTTTTTTCTTTTGCCCATTCACGAACGGAGATTTTTCGCGATTATAATGCCGCATCAAGGGATGCTAGGTCCTATCTGCATGATCGCTGCTTACAGTATGAACGACATTGCAGTTCAGAAAATCTGGTCGATGTTTCATCCCACCTCAGGTTTATCCAACATTCATGGCAACTTCCAAAGTCACTGCTGATAAGTTCCTTGACAATTGTGAAGCCTGGAGCATCACCATTGGAGGAGCGACCCATCGTGCACCATACAGTATTAGCTTCCTCCCTCCAACACCGTTCAAGCGTCATCAAAACATTACGTTACCTGTTGATGACAATGTTCACATATATGTGAATTCGTCAATCCCCAATACTCAGCTTGTGGGTGAGTGCTTTTTCATTCGTATGAGTGATGCTCGACTAACGATACATCTGTACTCTGGATCTTACTGACTGTCAGCGATGCGTCCGTCCCTTCTGTTTAAATATTCTCATATATACGCTCACGTCACCTGCTATACAGTCTGGAGGTCGGGCGACGGGTGCCCCGATAGTGAACACGACGCTAGACCTAGAGACCGTAATACAGTCCTAAATTTAGCCAACAACTCGGAAAGCTGCAGCATTCAGCCTCCATGCTTCGCTTAACCTTGGCGATCCGGGCATGATTGCGCTCACCACAGGCCATCCATCACAAGGAGGGCGAGCACTGTCCCATGCACGCGATTAGACAGGAGTGAGTATTGGATTGGAATCAGCGAATGGACACTCGATTCAGCCATGATATTCGGGGCGGCAGTTCAGGGATCGAAATTGAAGACCAACAGATTTGGATGGGACGACACGATAATGTAGAACTATCCTGGCTGAGACATAATATTGGAGACTGATGGAATACGACATGCCTATGCGCACATGCGCACAGACTGAGTAAAAAGCAGATCCGGGTGGTGAGCGTCTGACTTGACAACAAGAGGAGAGAGCGGAAACACCTGGAAACATAGAGGAATGGATCGAGAATGAACGTCTGCATACCGACGAAGGGTCGGGGAGAATACGTTGATGATAGGAGAGGAAACGAAAGTATGCGTTCCGCGCATGAGATGCACATGTTTGACAAAATACATCCAGTAGATTGAGACAAGGGGTAAAAAAGCGAACTTGATCGAGAATACAGAAGAGAAAACGCGAAGGGTCATGATGGGGGGTTCATATGCAGAGAACGAAAGAGACAGATGAAATTGAGTACAACAGCGAAAAAAATATGATGAACATGAAACCAAGGGACCTGGCAACGAAAACATGAGCGAGGAAGGGATAGAAGAAACGACGTCAAACAAGACATGGTGCTAAAGGTAGGCAAAAATGAAGTAGAAGCGATACATGGGAATAGATTGAGGTGACAGGGGGAGGCGGAACATCAGGATGTACGATCCAAGGATGGCTCCGCGAGATAGGTATATACGCACGAAGGGAGGAGAAAAAGAAACACTGCATACCCGGAGACTATCCAGACTATCCAGTGCAGTATTAAGAACGAAATATCGTGGCGAATCGATGTATAAGAAGGAGAGCACTGCGCAACGAACTGAAGTACAGTGTAGACTAATATAGGAAATATGATTGACGAAGATAGTGGGTAGGACCGGAGGAGCGTGAACGTAGTGCGAGAAAAGATGACGAGAGAGGAGAATTCAAGGGAGCGTGTTTGAAAAGCGGAGAGTGGGGTCGCAGTGGGGAGGTAGGAAAAACGAGGAGGGCGCAAAGGTGGTGTTGGCATAGAGTTGGGATGATTGCCGCCTGAAGAGAAGAGGAGGATGCAGGGATAGAGCATATGCGTGCCGTAGGCCAGGAGGGAGGGAGAGACAGGAAACAAGTCTCTGGGCTGTCTGTGAGACGAAATGAGGCCAGAAAACGTCGACGGCGACACTAGACGACTAGGAACGATATAAATGAAGAATCTGGATGACTGAGATGAAAACCAACAGAGGCGACGACTGAGTACGTCGTTCAACGATGATGAGAGCCCACAAAGCTTAAACATAGCAGAGGGAGAAAGAGACGCAAAACGATGTAGTAGCTGGTATCAAAATATAACATTAATGAAAAACATACAGAAAATCAGAATCATACGCATATACACCCCATTCCAACACCTCTACGACCCCCATTCCCTCACCTGTCCCTCTCGCTACGCCCTATGATGCTCTTTCAAATACAACAACGACCGATCGACTTCAAACCACGGTGGGACTTCGTCTTTCGGGAAATTTGAGAAGGAGGGAGTGGGATTGTCGTCGTCGCATACGACAGCGGTCGGTGGGCAGCCGTCGTCTTTGTAACCGAGCATGTGGTTACCTGTGGGCTGAGCGCGGAGATGTGTCAGTCGGTGCAGATTGAGGGGGAGGAACAGAAGAAATGGGGACGGGGGTGAAAACGAACCTTGTAATAGCTACATTTGTGTTCTGGGTGAGGTGAGGAGGCGGAGTGGAACCTGAAGACATGGATGTGGTGTTATTGAATGACTGACGACGAGAGAAAAAGAGGAGTACATACACGCATTCAAAGATGGAATATGTCGAGTTGAATCCGACGACGTAGGGTCTTTTTGCTAGTGCTAGGCCGTTGAGATCTTCAGTAGGGCAAGAAAAGGTGCATGCAGCTGGCGACGATGAGAAAAAGTCTTGTGCGAGGGCTGGTAGAAACAGTGAGGAGAGGAGAGTAGCAAGAACAAAGCGTGTTAGTGATGGTGCCATCAGAGTGAGCTGAAGTGAGTATAGCAGTGCGGATGGGTATAGTGATGATAGTCAGTCAGTGAAAACCCCTATGTCTCGGGGAAAGCTGTAATGAGGGAGCGTCCCTGGTCAGTGCAATTGACAACGAGGTCAACGTTGATGTGATGAAGGGGTCCTGTTCAATGTGCCACCAACAATTGGATTGTTTGTTTGGCCCCACGCCAATACAGCGAGAACCAAACAAACATACTCAACGTGAACTTGACCGTTGACGTCGTCTCGCATCGTCGTTTGAACCAACCGAAACGGCCAACTATGCATTCTGAAAACCTTTGAGATGCGAGATTAAACCAACAAGGGTGATACATGACAACGGTTCGGATTTTATTTCATTTCTGTTGTATCACCTTTTATTCTTCCTCAAACTTAAATCTCATAATTCATATCCTGTCTTATGTTCCCTCTCGTATAATACTGTTCTCCCTTTGTTTATCTTACAGTTTACTTGCTTCCTCGTAGTATTTTTAGAGTTTTTTTCAAAAATCTTAGTTTGTCATAATCGTAAGTACTAAGTAGTCCGAGGGAGATCTTTCAGTTCACACTAAAATAATCTTATGCTTGATTTTTGAAGCTTTTCCACTAGAAATTGGTTTAAATAAGATTTTAATAGGTAATAAACACCCTTTCAGAGTGGAATAGGGGCAGTTGCCACCCTCACGTGACCACGTATATAGCCATGTTCGTGGCGTAGCCTGCTCTCAACAAGACCATTACACCGTGCCATACCGCGTCTGAGCTTGTCTCCAGGCCACTGGGGGCACTCCAAGAGTGTATAGAACCTTATATTGCCTACTGGTATGGGTTCTGATTGTGTAGAATGTGCACTTATCGACAGGATGATTAATGATAGGGGCGTGAGAGGGAGGTACATGATGTAGCACGGGAGCCGACGAGGAACCGAACAAGTTCGGGTGCCAAAGCGAAATGTCGAGTTAACCTGGCGTCTCCGGAACACCGTACTCGTTTCACTTTCAGCGCAGCCACAATAACTTGCAATAATCAAACCATTTTATGAAATTTAAAATTATCCCGCATCATCTCAGCTTCGCCCACGTTACGGTTGACGGGAACCGCATGGTTGAATTTCTTTCGCTTCACGCACTGATGATGTAGGCTCCTGCTCGGAACCCATCACGACCCTGTACGTGGAGGTCACACGCCCCTATTTCCTACCCATATTCGTACCTTGATAATACTTCACTGTAAAGGATCGCAATACATAGTCATTAAGCTTGTATCTCATGGGCAGATTAAAAACTCAAGACCCCAATAGCAAGTCACAAGCCTCTACTTCAAAACATTCTAGTCATTCTACACGAAGACACGGTTTCCCAGCTCTACATGACACATGACAGTAAGAAAGTCATTTAAATCTTTTAAGTTGATATAGATGTTGAAATACTGAATTGGAGGGTTGGAGGGAAATACAGACTTGGTTAAAATTTTACAGAGAGGGTACGAAAGGTAGTTCTCTTCAAAAAGCCTCATTACGTGCCCTCCTGCAGTAAATATGGGCCACTATGGAAAGACATTCTTGGTCATGTGTGCGCGACCCAACCACGTACATACTACCCTCTCTCATTACCATATTCCTGTCCTCTCACCACGATGCATTCGCATCGTCTAGCGCTCGTGGTTCGTTTTCTTTACTTCTTTTTTCCCCACCCTCGCACTTCCTTTTGAATAGAATCCCTTCTGTTTTACATGTTATGCTGTGATTCATTCAAAATCCATGGCTCGCCCACTAACCATCTCGCTTGCATTGGACTCTGACGTATGTGGGTAGACAGAGCCGAGGCTTTTGGGGGTGCATCCGTCCATAATCCTCGGCTCTCGCTCTGGGTCGGGTTTGGGCTTCCAGTCGTCACCTCTCCCATCCCCCACTCCATACTGCAATGATCCAGCAACGTGGATGTGAGGCAAGGTGAGGGACACGCCGTTTGAGGTAATGAAGAGACCTGGATGAAACTAACACACTAATGCTCGAGACGGTTAACGTTGTGAGGGTGTACACAATTGGTGAGTGACGTTCAAGATTCTCAGTATGTGGGATCCCATAGTACGAATCCCTTCAACTGTGGCTTAATTCAAATGAAAGCTGCTCTGATTTCCACTCAAATAGCTACGTCGCAAATAGCTAGGTCGCACCTAGTTGTGGGCCCTGGCCTTTGGCCTGGCGTAGACAGGGTCCCTAAAATTGTTTTCTGTTGAAGTTTTTGACGGAGAGAAGCTGTTAGTTTACGTTAGTTCTCAGTCTGCACTATCAATTTCAGCCACAAGGTATTTTGAAGGTAAAGAACTCAATCCAGGATTCCAATTCCTTTAACTCGTGTCCAAACTCTCAAACAGCATCAGAGGGTTTAAATTTATCAAATTAGTTGTGTTATCTCACTTCGACATCAAATAATTAGTCGAAGCTCAACATGTCACGGTCTCTCCAAAATAATCACGACTGTTGTGTATTCATCAGGAACACACCAGCGTTCCAATAGGCGTCATAACATCTCACTAAACTGTCATTTGCTCCGGGCCTGATGCTACGCCGTATTCAAAGATTTGACATTCTGGTTGATTAGGATATTTGTGTATACAAGCTCAACAACTATGTATTGCGATCCTTTACAGTGAAGTATTATCAAGGGACGAATATGGGTAGGAAATAGGGGTGTGTGACCTCCACGAACAGGGTCGTGATGGGTTCCGAGCAGGAGCCTACATCATCAGTGCGTGAAGCGAAAGAAATTCAACCATGCGGTTCCCGTCAACCGTACACGTTCATCAACCTTCCTTTTGTGAAATCCACCAGCGCTCAATTTCAGTTTTTGGATAAGGAGCAGTAAAATGCATCCAACAAATAAATAACCACTAATTAAGCACACCATCCAAGTCGTAGAAAAGCATAGCATGTAATCTGGGCTCAAACTGGGCAACTAGAAAACGCCGTGCAAAGCCGTGCACTGCCGTGCGCTGCCGTGAACCCACCACCATGCGCCACGGCGAATTTCATGGCTTTGCACATCTTTGAACAGCTCCTCACTTGAGTGCATAGTAGCACGGTAGTGAATAAATAGGTAGTGTACTATTAGAGAGACTATTTTTCACAGCTTTCCGTGTCTCTGTACGTCTTAGACACGGTAGGGACACGGCACGCACGGTTCGTCACGGTTCACCACGGCAGGGACACGGCTTTTCACGGCTTTTCACGTCCTTGCACGGCGCTTCACGTCTCTGCACGGTTTTCAGTATTTTCAGCACGGCAGTGGCACGTCTCTCACGGTAAGCGGCACGGTACAACACGGTTGATTGTATTGTGAACTGAGGTGTGAAATTAGGATACTAGAATGATAGATGTATTTTGCCTTCGTGTATCTAGCCTATGTATAAGTACCTCTTCAATTCCACACGCGCTGTTGAGCGCTGCATCGATATCCCCATATTTTTCGATTTGTTCATATTTTTCCATGCATTTCTATTCGCATCAGTGCTTCGTTCACGCGTTGCGCGCTCCTGGTTTTCGTAGTTTCGAGTATTTTCTTTCTATTTCCATTATTTTACATAGTAGTTTTACATATATTATGTACCTAGTTTACAAAGGATAAAATCCTCTTTCTGCCCCCATATTTCATGCTTCGTCTTCGTATTTCATCTTCGTCCTCGCACGGTGCCTGTGCATACCTCGTCAGCACTTATTTTCTTTGCCCCCAGCTCACATTACACTGGTCTTTCCTTCTATCTCCTGAACTCTCTCTGATCTTAACCCCACGAGCTCGCACTGCATGTCAGTACCTTGCCTTTCCATTCTACCGGCGTATCCCTCAGTCACACATTCACCACTGCTCACCTTTTCACTCAGGTAACCCCCCACACACATCAACAGCCATGCATGGGGCGTTGCACGGCGCACTCACGGTACGCTGCACGGTACATGCACGGTACATGCACGGTTATGCACGGCTCGCTCACGGTTCCGCACGGCTTTGCACGGTTTTACTAAGACCTTGCACGGTAATGCACGGTCGCGCACGGCAGATCCCGGCTTTGCACGGCGTTTTACCTATGCCCGCTCAAACTGAAGGGTATCACAAGAGAACAGAATAAAGTAAAATAAGACATATTACCCTGAACGACTATGGACCCCAACTCTGATCACTATTACCCGTCCCAGGTGCATGCAATCCCGACGCTCCCGGAGCGCCAACGTGACTAACACCACCACCATCCTGCATTCCCATCGCAATTGTACCAGTCCCACCATCATACAAGCCATACCCCACGCGATTCACATCCCCAGACCTGTACACCACCATCGCCTCCCCACCCGTCCTATCCACCACCATCATATTGGGAAACCGCGGATCAGGTTCCACTCCCTCGAATCCCCGGACGTCATAAACGGTGACAATTCTGATCCCCCCTGACGCGGAGCGCTTCCTCAGGCTTGTATGTGCAATGCTACCCTCTTCTCGAGTTCGAGAAGAGGATTGTACCCCACCGCAAGATTGAGAGTCTCGAGATTCTTGTACGTCGCTCCTTGATTTAGGCTCTTTATGGCGTACGGTGCGCGAGGGACGGAGGACGGGTGCAGGGGGCATGGTGTGGGTGTGACTATTATAGCTAGAGCCTGAGGCGATGGGCTGACCGTTTATGCGTCGACTCAGGCTTGAGCTGCTGCTCAACCGACGTTGATGTGATGATGACGATGATGAGCTCGACGGCTGTGGCCGTTGGTGCTGCTGTATGGGTTTCGGTGTTGGTGAAAGTAAGGAGTTCGGATCTGCTGGCATAAACATTGACCTCGGCTGGGTACTCGGGCTTGCCATGGGTTGAGTCTGCCACTGGTGTCCAGTACAACCCGAGCTGCTGCTTGCGAGAGCCGCGTGATATGATGAGAACAATGAGCTGGTCTGCCGTCCGTGATGCAATGGTAATGGTGGGGTTAGGGACTTCATCGCCGGTAGAGACTGAATGGGAGGAGGGAGTGCCTTAGCAGTAGGAGTCCCAACTATTGGTGACATTGGCATTGTCCTCGTCGATGAGCTTAGGCTTAAGCTCATATGGTGCATCGTCTTCCTCCTCGGGATAGAATCAGGAGTAGGCAGCCCAACCCTATGAAAGTAGCCCCGAACGTCGTCGTACTGAATGACGGTGTCCATGCCCTCACACTGTGCCAGCTCTTCTCGCACTACCTCTGTGCGAGTGGGTGTAAAAAGTGACATTGATGGTGATCCGCCGTGATGGGCGGTGGAGGAGCTTGAACGAGGATACGGGGATGAAGCTGGAGATGAGTAACGTATCCCTACAGTTGGAGAATGAGGGAACGAAGATGAAGCCGAATACGAAGAGTGATGTATCCTGGGGCTCAAGACGGGATTGGAGTCACGATTTCGGTTATTCATGATAAATCTAACGTGGTCAGTGGAAGGTAGGTGGGTGATAACAAAAAAACCTCCCAAACCTTCCCACTATATAGAGGTTTCCCATTTCAACAATGCACCGTCGTGAGACGAATGTTTTTCTTTCGAGAAGAGCGTCTCAACAATGAGAGTAGAATAGTTGATATCCGAAAAAGCAAAATCGCGTATCGAAATGAGCCCCTACTATGCCGACTCGAGAGTCGAGACTCAACAATGGCCATCAATACAATCCCGTTGTTTTCCTCCGCTAAGTCTACCTGCACAGCTTTATCGCTGAAGGGTTACCAGAGGAAAGTATTTGACAATGACACTGTCATGAATTCTAGAATATTCTTCCGTATACGACTCGCAGGTTAGCATTGGTAAGGAGTGCATTTGAACAATTACGGTCGTTCAAAGTAGCTAAATATGAGAAATATTCCGAAACCCACGACACTTTGCAGTTAATCCATACATCGCAGGCAACGACACAGGACAAAGATGAGCTCAGGTGCAGACTCAAGTATTACAGCGATATATGTGGATGTTATTCAAGGATTTCTATTGTAAATAGCTGGGTGCCATCCATAAAATTTCACCGCCATTTTTCGTTCATCCTCATTTAAGTCGCTTACTTTCAGTAAATCATCAACGACGGGCCGCTCAACCGCCAAAAATTCGGTAATTTTATTGTTTAGACCCTTGTTCGAGGCAAAGGAAATTATGGGGTCGCCGTTGCTGTGAAGATACACTGTTATCCTAGTGTATACATACGTACCTACTGGGTGTGCTTTCATGAAGGGAAGTTTGTCAGAAATTGTTTTGACACCACCAATTTTCGAGTACATGCAGGTCATGTTTTGCGTGCATATTACGCAATAGGACGCCAACTCTGATATATAGAATACGATGAACCTTGATGCCCGACATTTTATCGCCTAAGGCCATTTGCGCCGCACTCATGCTCACGTGGAATACAGATCACCCTACACGTGTCCAAATCCTACTTTCCTCCGAGATCATGCTAATGGATCAATACATTCGTGAACGTGGTACATGTGAAATATAATGGGACATGGTCATCTTGGAAACATTGAGACGTTGCAAACCAGTACATTATATATATTGAGCCAAACGGAATAATGAAACATGGAAACGAGGATTCAGCAAAACGAGATGAATAATATTTGACGCAAGATATGTGAAATCCCAGAGTGCATGCACTAGAATATGTGTATGTGAACAAATATAACTCCTCCATAGGTCGCAAATCGACCGTACCTGTGGTTTTACTCTTCACGCTTGAGCCATTTGGGACGATGGCGCTTGGCGAATTTGAGTAGACGTCGGAGTAGCCCTTTAAAAGCAAGTGACCTTGATAGTCCATGGTTAACAGGGATGACAAGGGCTTCCGACTCTGGTCCCATAGCGGAGATCGTCTCTGTCTGTACAGGCATCGAGTCTCGACCTTGGTCAGAAATGGATCCTATAGACGGCAAGGTCTCCGCTCGCTCCTTCGGACGCTTGTGGGAGACACATTTTTCGGGCAGCATGGCAAGTATAGTCTCCTTCAGCTCGGGATCGGAGACGAGCCCATTGTGAATCTCTGGGTCCTCAGCCCACTGTTGGAAATTATCGCACATTCGATGGTTGGATGGGATGATGTTGTCCACGATGGTCTTGCGTAGAGCTTGCGCGCCTTCCCGAAATTCAGGCAGTGGTCGTCCAAATTTGACCAATTGGGAAATGAATTTGGCCAAAGTCTCGTCGTTTTCCTTTTGATCCTGCTCCAAGATGGCTTCGAGAACTTTGTTGCTTTGTGTGTCGGAATGAGTCAGGTCCGACTCAATCATGACTTTCTTCTGAAGCGCGCCCTCAATGCGCTCATGCAAGTCACAATAGAGATGTGTGGAAGTGATCGTTGACCTGTATAATGGTTGATCATAGTACCAAACATTGCTATCCAACACTTGAAGGGCTGAAGTCCTGGTACCCATAAAACGCTTCAAGTCAGTTTCCTCCCCAAAAAACCCCTAGGTCAGAGTGAGTGACACTTCAAAAACAACATGGGAGATGGTACTAATTACCTTGAAAACCCCGGCTTTAAGTCGTTCAAAGTTTTGTTCCGCTTGACTGCGAGTTCGTTCACTGTGAAGGGTATTCCACATTGTTGTTACAACTGTGATTGTATAAGTCCTGACACCCAACAATTCTTTTAACATTTTAATTGTTCTCTGCCTACTTCCTGGCAGGCGAGTGACCGCAATGGGAGTGAGAAATAATATTCTGTAATTTATTGAAGAACTAGTCGGAAGTCAATTGAATATTCTTCCTGAGGTATCATGATATCAATGGCAAGAGCTCACCAATTCTCTTTCAGCCAATCTCTGAGGATATCCACAACCTCCATCTCTGATATCTTACTGTCGGAAAATCCTGGTGTATCAACCAGATAAATTGCCCTGGCAGATTGTTTCCATGCAATGTTGACAAGCTTGTAAGCAGTTACACGCTGGGTATATCCAGCGAGCTGATTACTCGAAATAGCAAGGTTCTGTGAGCCTCCTGCAAGTGCCTCAATGAAATTGAACGGACAAAAAGTATTCCGTCTAAGTAAATTGCATCAAAATGCTGTACATGGTTGTTGACTTACTGTACTCTTCCCAGCACCAGTAGGTCCCATGATGCTAAGTATTTTCATTCATTAGACGAGTTTCAGAACCACGACTAACACTACACGTACATATATACAACTGCTTCGTCGGGTATTCTGGCTACGGGTTTGACAGAAATATTACCCGTAACTCTGAACTCTTTGAGTTCAAGTCCCTCCATGACACGATTATTAACAACTAAGTAGCGGCTGGGGTTCGCGGAAAGAGGTATCCACACAAGATGGTGAGCACGGAGTGGAAAGTGTCTCCAGCAGAGTACCAGTCAAGTGCATGTGGTACATGAGGTCACTGCGCATCACATGATCATCAATGAGTTCGCGGTGTACCCGGCGTTCAAACGTTCATTGTTCAAAGTGAACGACACGAGACCGTCAGGTGATTGCCCGCAGCGCAGCAGGCATAGGTGCAAGGAAAATACGGTTACAAGACTCATCTGTTTAGTCAAAAATACGATGGCGTTTGGTTATAAACAGTCCAACAATACGAAGGATTTTCGTTTAAACAAATATTAATTAAACAATTATTTAAATAATATATATCTATTAGCCTATGGTATTGGCTACTTGGTGCTGGGTTTAAACAGAAGCCATTTAAACAGATATGATAACCGAATAAACAATTAAATATGTAATTGTTTAAACAGCTAGATTAGTAACACAATTAAACAATTAAATATCTAAATAATTAATTACAATTAAACGAAGACACTGACAATGTTTAAACGGTCGTGATTAATCAATAGTAGAGTAAGTGTTTAAACAAATCACAGAAAAAAGTAAAATATCAAAAGGAGGTATAGAGAGAATAAAAGGGATGGGACTAGAACTTTATACTGGGAAGGTGAATGGATAGGGACATTGAAGAATGAGCTGTAGGCTAAAATGACTACGGAATAGGGAATGTCAAGGCTACAGGTGACCCAAAAGGGTCGTGGGCCGGGCTGGGGGCAGGTACGGGTCTGGGTCGGCGTTCCCGTGAGCTTCAAAACGACCCCAAGAGCGCCCGAAACGGCTGAGAATTGAGAAAGATATGACTGAAATATGAAAGGCTTCATATTTCAGTCATATCTTGACCAAAAGTCGTCCGTTTTGGACATTCTTGGGCTCGTTTGGCGCGGAAAACCCGCAGGTACACAGGTGGTACTACACCTGAATTAATCCTCTCGGCCGGGAGCCTGTATGAAGGAGAGGTTAGAGAGTGGGCATCACAGAGTGTCAGAGGGACTTACCATGGGTGCAAGCTGCATGTATCAACACATTGGAAGGGGAGCGAAAGATGAAAAAAGACGCAAAAACAAGCCGCCACGTTGGGCTGGTGAGCGTCAGGGTGATGGGAGGAGGGTAAGGATGAGTGCAAGTTCAAGAGTTGGAACTTCGAAACGGCAAATGCTCAAAGTAAAATTTAATCTCCGCCAGCAACGACACGATCACGGGAATTCTTTGTTTAATATTTGGTGTTGTTTGCCCGCCATCTGAACTTGTTCGAAAATCCAATTCCATTTTCCCTCTCGTCCACCATGTCCTCACCCTTACTCACCTTATCTCAGTGAATGGTGTCTTCAAACGCTCAACGTAAGTCGAGCGCTTCTGTTCGAGCTCTCATCAACATCAGTTGCTAACCCTTTTCAGCAACATCATCATACGAAGGTGCCGAATAGCAAGTATTCAGTTTCCCCCATGTCGACACTCCTGAACTGACTGACCCTTTGAGCAGTTTCCCATATACCTGTGCACACGTCCCCTTCACACCATAGGTATGTCTAACCCAACCTCACACCATGAAAATTGACGTATATTAACCGCTTTTCAGGTCTTTATCTCCATGCTCATCCCTGCTACATCACCGCATCACTGATCCACCTCCCACACCTGTCATCATTCCATGTTACATCCAGCTCAGACACCCTCCCCTTGCCTTCCGAATATATTGCTCCTAGGGTGATCCCTCGTATTCACGTAGTTATTGATGTTTAAATGATACACTCTACTGGTGCTTAATTAGTAAATAATCACACTTTGTATTTAATTGCCACATTAGTTAAATAATCATTTAAACAGAATGACGAGATATACCAGTTGTTTAAACATTTCTGGGTCCCTGAGATGTGTGTGTTTCATGAGCCGTTTTTGTGCTGTTTAATTAAAAACTGATTAAATGAATTTTCTTCGTATTGTTGAAATTTGTTTAAACAAACGCCATCGGGTTGTAGGTTTAGTGTAGGTTATCACCACTGCTCTCTATATCATTCTCTCTACATTCGTTTCACGTCCATGTACAATTGTTTTTCAAATATAAATACCTCAAATTTCGTTCGCCGTCATTTTCTTTGAGTTATGAAGGACCCATTTGGGTAGCTCATGGAGGGAATGGTAGCGGTGTGATGAAGAAATGGTCTGTGTCGCTGTTGATCATCTGTTGATTAAATTTATTTTGTTCAATCTTATGTTCTCGTCGCAAACTTATGCGTGATCTCGTCCTTGACATGATTATAAGATGTGATATCCGATTGAATCTCGACTTGCTGCACGCTCAAACGGAAACCTCATATTACTGTTTTGATTTAACATTCGCTTCGGATATTCAGCAAGTCGAGATACAGGGTGGCTCTTCGAGGCACTGATGTACATAGATACTTGAACGAGCATGTCCTGTCCAATACCACATCACGTTGGACGTCCTCAAATTTCCCCTGAGATCACACTAATGGAACGACCGATTCGTGAAACTGGCATGCCCGCTCAGTCCGACGACGTTACAGGGTATGTATGTATATGTGAAGATGCAACCCATGGACAACTCCCCCAGACGCCACTATGCCCCTTAAAACTCGCCCTCGTGTCCCTTCTCTCCTCGTCATTGAGCCTGTGTGTAGGGAAACAAAGTCAAACACTTTTTCTGCGCTTTCGAGGTTGGCGATAACTTCGGAGCCTGAACCCATGTTGTTATTGAAGAAGATTCAGACGGTGACCCCCCTGTTTTCGTGGGGGATTGCTTCGAGGATGTGTCATATGGCATTCAGCTAGGGATGGATGTGCTTTCCACTTCGAATGTGGAGAGTAGTGCTGTGCGTCTGCTTGCGCCGGTAGTGGTGTTTGGGTGCCTCTACATACAAAAGATGGGAAGGAAAATGTGAGCTCGAGGTCAGGCGAGAGCAGTATGTACGTACTTGACTTGGTATGAGGTTTTCGCGTTCATAATGATGGTTGGGCAAGTGTGACTATCAATTCACGGTCTCGACAGTGTGGGTGCGCAATAAGAAACAAGCCACGGGATTTGCCGTGTGAGCTAGGCAAATAAACAACCAAACAACCCGAGTGGTTCGTTTCTTCATTGCCATCATCATTGGTCTCGTTGAGAGTCGTTTTGACCTGGTCCCTTGCTCACTATCGTTGCCATGACCTATGTCGCCTCCAAACCCAGTCTCATTTTCTCTCACGTCAGGATGGACCTTTCATATGCCCAGTGAAACTCGCGTCTGAGCGCATCGGAGTAACACTGAGGAGATCTGAGGAAATTCTTGAATCAGAATTTCCTCAGATCTCCTCATTTGTGCTCCGTAAATTTTCCACTCATATGAGCACATCTGAGGAGAATGAGCGCAATTCTCCTCAGGCTTCGTTGACGAAAACGTACAAAATCTGAGCACATATGAGAAGGTCTGACTGTGGCTGAGGGTTAAAATTAACAAAATAATGTAGAATAATTCATTTATTTCTGATAATCTGATTGCATCTGAGCACAGCTGAGCACGTCTGAGCACATCTGAGTACACTAAGTAGAATCTTCCCTCTATCGTCCCCCTCCTTCCTCCTACTCGTTGCGTGTCTGTGCGGCTCTGCCCCAGACATACAATGACACTTCCCTTTATTTTCCAGCACCCTCAGTCTGTAGACTCGGACAGGGACTTTGCATGCGTAGAAAAAAGGATTATTGGCAAAGGAGAGTAAGATGCGCCAAGAGGACAAAACTCACATTCCTGAAGGGCCTGATGGAATGGACCGCCTGAATATCATTCACCATTCAACAGCTGCGACTCGAGTCACTCGACGATCGTGATCAGTGAAGTAGAACATAGTGCAGGATGAAAAAAAAAAAAAAAAAGATTATTGATAAAAGAGTAACGGAAGGAAAGCATTGACATTACCGCTGCTCCAGAGCCCTTAGCCAATACACAGGAGCGGCATCCCTCCAGTAACGGGATGCATCCACTCCTATGTCTTGCTCTTGAGCTGAAGATCGAGTTGATAACTTGAAATGGGCGCATATATGCAGATTTCTTTGACATATCCATTCGACCTAGTGTTCCTCTAGATAGTCCAAGGCTTACCAATGCCACAGACGGTCTGTTGTGTGATCGGAGAGGAGATCACGTAGAAATGAGCATGGAAAGAGAATGGATGCGCGTGGTAAGTAGAGCTTGTGCGACGGGCAAAGTCGGTGGTGGTGGTACGAAGGAAGGAGAGTTAACTTCAAATTATTACGAACGGAGTTTGCAGAGGCAGGAATCATGTGATCACTTCGAGTCGGGAAAATGAGAGAAATTCAAATTATTCAAGTACCTATCTTTGCGCTTTTTGTAACATTTTAAAATACGAGTATCAGATAGCCTCAGTTGCGGACAGTTATACTCAGATTAATTCATTCTAGTGAACTGACGACTGAAGTGCTCAGCGACGTTCAGATTTTCTTGAATATGCGCATAGCGGCTCAGTTGTGCTCGGTTAACGCTCGGTGCGCTCAGATGCGAGTTTCACTGGGCTTTCATCCTCACACGTTACTAGCTTGTCTGAACCTTTTCATGCCCTGCAAATTGACTGTGGACACGTTAGTGTTTTTCCTTCTATTCCTCCTTCATCTTTTCACAATCCACGTGTCAACTCCACGTCTCTGGCGCGCTTCCATCCCCAGCCCCACAGATGTGTCTCCGCCTACGCTCTAGGGTAGAAGTAGAAACTCTCAATCTTGCCTCAGTTCACCTCCAGGCGCGTCTTGTGTCCTTGGTTCTCCCCCGTTCACCTTTTATTGTCTGCAAGCTCTGATTGCGTTATTACCCCGCTGCCTCGTTCAACCTTACTTCTCTCTCGGGTGACGAGTCCGCACTCTCTCCTCCTACCCGTGTCTCTGTTCGTCTCTCGTCTCATGCCACTCTGACTTCCCCACTCTTGTCATCAATCCAATCCTGTCTGAAATCTGGCTGTCGTTGTTTTGTCTCTTTGATGCTGTATGTGTATTTGGCCCGCCCCTCAAATGGGCCATTGTTCACTACCGTTACAATGAACTATGTCGCCTCTCGTGGCACGAAAACGTCTCATGCCCACCTGAATCACCATCATGCCTATTCAACTCGATATATTCTATCGTTATTTGTGCATGACCTCGTCTCTTTTGCTCTTGTCTTTGTTCATCATTAACGCTAAATCTTCCAACTCAGCCTCGCTGACGCGCCCCTATTCTGTAGACACGTCCTCGCATCCACCTATTACATGTGTCACTAATCATGCCGAGCCATCGCCTCCGGACTTGCCGGAAAACTGGGTTCCATCGTTGCACGAGCTTGATCAGTGGTCAATTTTGAAGGAAAATCATCGGTCCTGACGAGCTCTCATTCTGCCTGCGTCTCACCATGGTTCATTTCGTTGCTACTTGCGTTCCACTTTCGTCGTCCCTCTCGTTTTTCTGATGTTATTTCACTTCCTGTAACATCGGCTCATTTGTTCCTCTATACACTCGTCACCTCGTTGCTCATACGCGGTCTCTTGCTTCCCCAGTCCTACATATTAGCATTCGCACTTTTCTCGCATCCCTGACCTAGCTGGTCGCTCGCCTATCGTTAACCCATTTCCATCATCACCCGCGCACCGCGTATACCAGCCTTACAATCTGCTACTCTCAGTACACCTTTTTGGTCTACCGATAACCCTTGCTATCTTCGATTTCGACCTCCCCTCCATCCCAGATCGTGTCCGTGCCACCCATCTAAACCGATCCGATTACCGTTCTTTCCCCGTCGCCACACGGAGTCGTCTCATTCAGGGTAGAACTCGGAGGGAAAGGGGGAGGATGATTTAACGGAGAAAATGGCAAATATCAGTGAATGACGTCGAAAGAGGGTGGAAACGAGATGCGGAGACACGTGGGTGGTGGTGGACGATGATGGTGGTGGTTGGGATCGGAGACACAGAGTCAATTGAGGTAGTTTGTTTTTACAATGTCCTTCATTTCTGCGTGTCTTGCCCGGATGTGATGCGAGCGATGATGTGTTCCTCACCTCTGTGTTGGTGGTCTCGTTTGATTTAATGTGCACAGCGCTGGTGTTTTGCGTACACGTCTGTCAGGATACTCTAGGTAAATACCAATTTAATCATTCTGTTTAACTTTGCCCTGTCGAGATCGTTGTATGCTCAAATTCATCGATTATACCATTTTGATGATCTCAAAATGGAGTTGTTCTTATTGAGGATTTTTTCGACTCTGGATTTCGGATCAGACGAATAGTGTCTTATTGGTTGAGTGCTTTCTCCGACACTATCCTTGTTCCCAGTCTTCACTCCTGCGTTCTCTTTCGGCAGTCTGCCTCTGGGTGTACTTACATCACTCACTCTTGTTCAGCCTGTGTTCTTCTCTCGTATCTTCGCTCCCCTTCTCGCACCCACGTCTCTGGTCGTTTCACAATTTCCCGATTCTTGCACTATTCGCATGAATCACATCTTCGTCTGATGCTGGCCCAAGGTTCTTCCTGTATCAGTCTACCAGTTCATATGTTCGTTCAGTATACTGCCTGAGTTTAATACTTTCAATCAAAGTTGGCGTTCCTCATACACGCTGTTCCAAAAAACCGTTTTCCACCCCTTGGCTCATTCTTCTCGAAGCGTTTTCACCCTGAAGGTATATGTCGCGTGCCGCACACGTAGACCGTATTCGTGCATCCTCATCTTGTCGTCAACCAGGGGCAAAAGAAAAAAGCCGTGCAGTGACCGTGCACAGCCGTGCAGCCTCTACCGTGCAAAAAGGTAAAATTCACGGTCATGCACGGTCATGCACGGCTGCACGGTTATAGCACATGTATCAGTTGCTGAGGTATTTAGGTATTATGAAGAATACCTCGTCGTTGTATCGTCGGCGATGGTTCAATGTAGAGTTATAAATTCAGGAACAATGCCTGTAAAGGTATTAATAATGAAACATGGTTCATTGACGTGGTCCTCGCCAGGCCAGTCCGAATCCTAACAATGTATTGCCAGCACAAAACAAAGGTGATCCCATTATAAGAATCACGACACAGCGATTGTTCCAAAGACTATATATACCCCTCGTAAAATTACCCTACCAGATGTAAATCCCACAAATCCATATTACCTCTTGCCAGGGGGTTTGGACGAGATACGTCGGACCTGCGTGCCTCCCACACAATGTTATGTCAACCAAGAGGGCCGAGAGTTCAACCGAATCTCATAGACACAGTCTTGGCCTGCGTACCTCCTAGTGATGTGCCGGCTTGGCTTGGCCTGAAAGCCGTGGCTTTGGCCTGGCTTTTCACGGCTTTGGCTTTGTCAAACCCAGGCCGAGGCCATGAGCCGCCAAAAGCCAGAGGCCAGGCCAGGCCAGGCCAAGCCGTAGCTTAGGCCAGTCATAAAGAGTAATGAAAGAAATAAACACGTTGATACTACATAGTACAAAACGAAAGCGATGAATCTAAATTTGTACCACTACGACAGAGTCCTACTTGTCATCAATGTCTGTCACCAAGCTATCCCATGTGAAGCCTTCTGCTTCCTCAACAACATCCCGAGCAGACATGTTCAGGGGGACTTCACCTTCAGTCTCATTCTCAAGCTCATTTTCGAGAGATGTGCTCGTCACAACCTCGCGAAAGAGGAGGTTGTGATGCATGAGGCACTTGAGGCACTCGATGGCCTCGACAATGTCCCCTTTCAACCGATTTCGTCGCTTACTGATAGTAATACCTGCAGATGAAAATGCCCTCTCACTTGAGACAGATGACACCATGATAGCGAGGTAATCTCGGGCAAGAGAAGCAAATGTTGGGTACCTGTAAGCATTGCGCTACAGACACCCCATGGATTAGTAATGAGAATTAACGAGAAGAAGAAATATGTCGCACCCCCCACCACTGCACAATACCCATACCATCCGGAATGATCTCTCGTGTCGTCAAGTATGAATCCCATTCACTCCGCCAGGGCTCAGCGGAAGCTGATGAAGACGAGTCAGGCGCACTTTCATCGTCACTGAGGTTTGATATATTGACACGCCGTTTTCCCAATCGAGGTTTGGGAACACTGACAGATGCGGAACGAGAGGTGGAGTTGGAGATGAGCGGTGGTGAGGACCCCGATGAGACATGCGAAGGTAAGGGTTTGCAGTGGAGCTGGTTGTAGCGTTCAATAAACTATATTAATATTAGTGCGCTGAATAAAATATGAAAATGGATTAATACATGCCTTGGTTTTCACCGTTTCCTTCACTTCCTCAGTAAGTGAGTACCCCCAGCTCTTCTCGAAGTGTGTAAACTTCTTTTCAGGATCCAACGCTGTTGAGAAATACACAATTAGTTAGCATAGTGAAACATAAATAAAACACGAAGTAACATACCCATACAAACAATGTGCGCACTTGATGCAGCTGTCCGGTTGTAGTATTCATCGATCTTCTCCATCGCAGCGTCAATTGCCGGTCCAAAAGCTGCATATTCGTCGAGGTTTGACGCCTTCTTCCATTTCGAGTACATTTTCTCAATTGCAGGAAGTGCATTGTGTAATGTTGGACGCCCACCAGCCGAAAATGCATGTTGAGCTTCATCGGCAACCTGAATGTCTGAAGATCAGCCTCAAGAGTCAATCACGCTCACATGTTTAAACGTACCTGAAGAAGATTACAGAAAATAGAGACGCTATCCCATTCTTCATCACTGAGAATGAGTTCGCGAAGGCGTTTTCGCTTCTCTGAGCTTGATTCATTTCGAATGAGAGCGTCGACAAATTGCTCAACATACTGAAAAACAAGCTCACTATTAGTCAAGACTTGGATACCAACACAAACACAATAATACTCGCCTTTTTAAGTAATTCGGCACGGTACATCATGAGGTACGTCGAGCTCCAACGTACCTTCATGTCAAGGATTAGTTGTAATGCGGCTACGTGATCATCAATTTGAAGGTCCATGAACATTTTCTTGCGTTGGGACGACGATCGTGCCTTGTATTAACACAGATAAGTACACAATCAGACCATAACAGCAGCGACAACATACCTTTGAACATATAGTGCGGACGAGACATACAACATCACGATTATCAACAGCTTCGTCGTTCAGAAGCTCATCGGACTCCTGGGCTGAGATGAACTTTGCACTGCTGCGACTCGAAATGAGGGCCTGTGCAGCAAGGTTAATGATGTGGGCCAGACATCTTCACCCAAATTAATATTAGCGATACATTATGACTGAAAATGACTGAAGGACACACCGAATATGCCGCTCGTCTATGTCATATCTCTTCTTGGTTTTCAAACGGTAACAACGTGCAAATTCTTGCAGCATCGTGTCGTTGTTTGAAGCGTTGTCGCAGGTGATGTGGCCGACCTAGTGAACACAACAATAATATTGAGCCAAAGACGAAAGAAGGCATGAGAAATAAAGAATGTGACGCACCTTGTGAACGATACGAAGACGATCACAAATTTTGAAGAGTGCTTGACCCAGTCGCTCTCCATTGTGTGCTGTATTCATGAGCGTGAACCCTAGCAACGCCTCCTTTTCCGTCCATTGACCCCCTGGTGCTTCCTCTTCAATCCAATGACCCGTGACAGCGAAATATGCATCGGCATTATCTGCTTGCCATGCATCGCAGGTGAGACTCACGTCTCCAGTTACGAGCTTGCTCTAGAGGGTAAAAATTTAAGAGAAACATTGAAGAAAATGTAAAAATGGTGCACGTACATTTAGTCTTTCACTCAACGCTGTCATCTGCTCCTTGAACATGCGAAGAATTTCCGCGCGCGTCTGCTTTCGTGAGGGTAGTTGGACTCCTTTAGTTGCGCGCGCAGCAAGATTGATCATACGTTTGAAGGTTGGATGGTCAAAGGCCTGGATTGGCTGTAGCGTAGAACAGACCGTTAACACAAAGGAATAATAAATAAGTTAAAAGACCTAACACGTACCTGATTGGTTTCAATGAGCCATTGAATCGCAACCTCTTTAAAGAGCTCATCGGAATACACCTCGGGCGCTGGCTCCTTCTCTGGCGCGGGGTTGAAGTGAGAGGTGACGTGGCTTTGCTGTAGCTTGAGAGAAGCATCAGCCAATGCCTCGCGTCTGGCTGTCACGTCGTCGGGAAGCATGGACTGAAAGTTATTTTCTTTTGCCCATCTTTGATAAACACCCTGGTGATTGAGTAGGTCAATGGTTGCACGAAGAAAAGAGAGAGTACATACTGAATGAAAAGATTGCATGTGTCGACGGAGGGTCGATGCCTCAGCAGTAAGTGTGGTTGTCTTTTGCATACACCCATTGCGACCCTCGCTGTAAATCAGAAACATTTAATATATTGTTTTTACCATGACAAAAATCACTCACGAGCACGACGTACAAGACTTCCTCCCCTTCTTGCTTCCAGGAGGCAATTCCGAGCGAGGGACATCAGTGAAGAACTGTTCAATGTCGGCTGAGGGCTGTGAGCGATTCAGAAATGCCACACGTCCAGACTCCTGAATGTTTTGGACTTGAACATCTGGGAGAATCTGGATCTCGTCTGTGTTGCTCGACTCTAGACAACAAAAGACAGATAGAAAGTATTAGTTACGGCACAAGACCAGAATGAGGTGAATACACATACCTGTTCCTGCAACTGTCCATGACGACCCGCCTTTCTTCCTCTTTCTTGACTTCTTCTTGTTGAATTTCCTCCCTATTTCTGGTGCGTCACTAACCCTCCCATCGGATTCTGAGTTGTTGACAGACTCCAAGCTCTCGTTGTCATCACTGCTTGGTTGAAAAGCAGCATCGGCTGCTCGCTTGGAGGGGCGAGATGTGATTGGTGATGAAGGTAATGCTGGTTGAGTGGAAGGAGATGGGATTTGAGTGTTGGCGGGCGAGGTTGAACTGGAATTGGACACAGTGGTTTGAGAGGAGAGACGTGGCACAGCTGCGATGACAGCCTGGGAGATATCAACGGATTTTGATGCCACGCGACTGGCTGCCTCCACAGCCTGTCGATGATAAGATAACACCTGTTCACCAGCATTATCAGCTGTGAGCTTGGAAGCGGGGCGTGGTTCTCGACGTGGGCGCGATGAGGTAGACATACAAGTGTTTATCAGGACTCACAAGATAGTCCTTCACATCTATTTTTCATTTTATACTTTTATTTATTTATTATTATTTTGAATTTGATTATGTGCTGGGGTTAGTAATAATCATCGTGATTACTCTGAATTCACCAACCTGTCCCGAGCTCGTAAAACCACAAAGTAACAAAAAAAAAAAGTACATTGTAGCTCATAAACCACGGCCTGAGCCAGCGGCTTTGGCTTTCAAAACCCCAGGCCGAGGCCGCAGGCCAACAAAAGCCGCCCATCTGAGACATACTCGGCCTCGGCTTGGCCTGGCTTTTTGCGGCTTGGCTTGGCTGGCTTTGGCCCAAAAGCCAAAGCCGGCACATCACTAGTACCTCCTGCATGGCAGTCCACTACCCAAAATTCGTCGTCATGCTGAGCAAATTTTTGATATCTAGCTTGGGAGAAGACACCGTGACGTCTTTCCAGGGGATTTCGCCTTCTGGAATGCTTGGATAACTCGTTTGTGCATTGCTTGATGGCTCATTCTCTACTCCAGTGTGCAACACCCCACATTTTCATCATGATTGGTTTATAGTCAGATGGGTTGTAAGGTCCAGATGGAGTGGTTTGCTGCAATGTGTCAGAGCTCTGTCTGTGCACGGCTCATGCACGGCTGTCGTACCCTTGGCACGGCTACTGCACGGCTCACGCACGGCTATGCACGGTCAATGCACGGCTATGCACGTCCACGCACGGCTCTGCACAGCTCTGCACAGTAGCGTCTAACTTTGGCACGGTTATGCACGTCCACTCTGACGTCTGGCACGGCCTTCGAATGAAGTGCACGGTCGACACGGTCGACATTATAGTGCAGTTTTGATTATGATTATCAATGATGGTGATATCTCTGGTGATTGCTTGAGGTCTTGGACTGTTTCATCTGTGATACATGTGATATGACATCAGCAAAAAAATTGATAGTAGATCTACGAACTGTCGTAGAAATGTAAATATCAGCTTGATATGGTATATATCATTCTCCAATACAACACTACAGTACGAAGTTGTGCATAGCTGTGTCACGTCATGAAAGAGTCTTTGTTTATGAGGGATCTCAGTTTGCCCATGCCCTCTCAGTCAAATGTCAGAACACTATAACCTGTTATGTCACTCGTCAGTCTGATAACCCATAGATTATCTAAAACCTGAAGAGACTCCACATATCTATGCAAATTTAAGATAAATAATGTATACTAGCTGAATATCAGGCATAAACTGGCATATCAGTTTGGCATCACATTGAAATTTCACAGACTATCGATTGTCTAGTTGTCAGTTGTGTATTATGTTAATTTCAGATTGAAGTCTGTATATCACACACATCTCAGTCTCGCGCCATCTTGTCTGCTTAATTTCTGCTTGTAATCATACACTGACCGTGAACTCAGCTTGAGGTATACACATCAGACGAATATCTGATTGATATTGAGTGTGTCAGGTTGGGATCACATAGACCCATTGAAGGCCAACTTTTTTTCAACATAATTATTATCTATACTTCATTAATGATAAGTGGATTAAATTATGGAAATGAGTGTCTATCTAGTCAAAAATACGGGCGGTAATAAATATTATCACGTCTGATTTCTTGGAGGAGGCTAGATCCCACGCCTTCGAAGTTCGAAGTTTGAGGGATGAGCGAGGCGGTCGTTCATATATTTCCTTTGCTGTTGCAAATTAACAAAGGCTTCTTGGACTAGTGGGTTCATCGCTATAGAATCTGTGGTGTTAGTCAACGCTTGGGTTCGATTCCTTGCATTGGCAAATTTCGATTTACATTGCTGGTGTTATTCAACGCAAATGTGGAATGAGCAGCTGGGTGAACCCTTCCAAAAAAGAAAAATCTTTTTATTTCTCTCTCGTTGCACTTATTCGATAGGTATGTGTAGTATAATCAGACGTCACTAGTTCAGCAGATGTCAGATTGGGACTTAATATCAGGTTGACGTTTGATCTCAGATTGAAGCCCACAGCTGGGTGGGCAGACTTAGACTTCTGTCGCCGCCACATCACAGCCTGATATTGACTAGACATTGGCTGATATCACAGATCTACAGCCCGTTTTTTTGCTGATGGATACACGTCCTTCCAGGCCGTCGAGTGTCGAAGCACAAGTAAGTCATTATCATTGGCTCCATTAGTAAAATTTACTAATTCCAATGTTTAGGACGATCGAAAGCCAGAACGGGTATAAGAAATTAACTGAGAAGCGATTTAGGTGCCTCGAATTTGATCCTTTTCTCTACTATTCGCTCCGAGGGCTGGGAGTGGTGCTCTTGCAAGAATTAAAGGAGTACTATTACCCTGTGCATCTCATACAGAATGTTCAGGAAGGCTGGATTGTTAGATGGCGGCGAGGGAATGAGTTTGCCTCCACCAATTATATTCCCCTCACCAATACCTCAATTGTTGCAGTTCATGACCTTTGTGATGCACTTTGGCGGGATAGGCTGGGACAAAGGAAGACCAGGGTTCCTGCTTGATTTTTGATGCTTACACTTAAATTATCAGTTTAATATCCATTGTCTCAGCTTGAGAAGTGGCAGCATGCCTGCGATTTTGAATTGTCTGAAGCTATCCTATCTGATCCAACTCACATCTCTTATTCCCGATTACTGAAGAGACCGAGTAAGATACCCTGGAATTATGCACGGCTGACCAGTTGGACTACATGGCACTGCACGGCAGTCACTTGAGACGGCACGGTTCAGCACGGTAGGAGCACAGTTACGCACGGTACTGCACGGTCATGCACGGCCGCGCACGGCTTTTTTCCAATGCCCGTCAACCAGTCTTCGTACCAATTCGATTCCACCCTCACCTTGCGTGCACCTCTTTGTTTTCTATACCTCCTCTCCATGGTGTCTCAACCCTCTTGTCGTCAACTTCAGCCCTGAGTAACCGTTGTACATAACCCTGATGTATTCCTGGATCCACTTGCTCCGCTCTCTGGGTGTATACATCTCAAAGAACCAGCTCTGATTTGTGACCTTGATTGACATTCCCTGATCTCAAGTTTTGTCTCAACCTTGCCTTGCTCTATCGCGTGCGGGCGATGCATGGTGAGCGATGCCGATGGTCCTGGCAGTGTAATGAATGGTCGGACATGGTGTATTGTGGATAGGGTCGTGGCTGAGGCCGAAGCATAGGAAGAAGGAATTGGAGGGAGGTCGTGGCTGAGTTCTTCGACGAGGAAGGTGTTCGTTGCTGGAAGATATGGTGACGGTCATCGGGGTGGCGATGTATTCAGGATAGGCATGGAGACGAATCAATGTCATTTATCTGTGATGTGAGTTTTTGTGTGTTCAATTTTATCTTTTCGTTGACTCGATTCGGTTTATGGGTGGTTTCTTATTGTAATTTCTGTTGTTTTTTCGTCTTATGCCTGCGAGCTACGATCCGTTTCTCACCTGGCTGTTGATTTTTTGGCCTTCGATTCCATGTCTCCACTCAGAGTAGATGTCTGTCTCTTACCTGGTTGCAGCGATCAATCATTCGATAATCCTAGTTAATTTAATATTTGACTCATTCTATTCTCAAATGCACTTGCGGTGAGGAGGCCTGCGCACATGTTTGCTCATCTTACATTCACAACCCTTAACGATTTATCCCATATTAATGCTGATTATCAAGGTATGTAATTGATCATCCCTTATAGACTCCCGTCCTCAACATCTACCCCTATTACTCTTGTCACATCCATGTCGTCGCCCACTTCCACAGGATTGAGACCAACAAGGTGATACGGCGACGTACATGGCGGCCTTCTTGGGGTGTGCATTGTGGAGAGCTAGGTATCTGAATCAAGCACGCCTTAATTTTATTTCTGGGGTTCCCGTTCCTTCGGACTCAAATGATATGGGTGGGCTTGAGCGAGAGCATGAGCCCAGTCTGTGCCTTGGTGCGCACTGAGTGCGAACCGGCGCGGGTTTTACCGTGCACCAAACAAACAAACAGACGTTGTTGGCTTGATGAGCTGGACCTTCCATCGTCGCCATCAACGTTGACCTCGTTGGGAGTTGTCATTTGCTCACTACCCTTGCTATGAAGTATGAGATCTCTGAATCCAGTCTCATTATCTCTAGTACCACGAACACGCGCTGTCATGAATCGTCATCACCGGATGAGCATTTTTACATCCCGCTGATCCAACTCGACGGGTTCTATTTGTCCATGCAGACGTGCTGACATCGCTTCCCTTGTGTTTGTTTATTCTTTTTCCCTGTACCTCTCAATCCCGCATCGCTGACGCCCTCCCCCCGACCGTCCAGAAAAATCTCTCCGTCTGGTGTCAAAAAATGCTACAGGTTGTACCCATCCTGTTTTCTGTCCCCCTCGTCCTCCTTGTTGTCTACAGACTCTCATTACTTCATTACCTTTCTGTCATCAGCCGTGCATCTCTCTCGTCTCATTGCATTCTCGTACCACGTCGCCATGCTACTCTAATTCCCCCACTTCAGTCATCACGCATCTTAGTCTGATATCGCCCTACGCTTCTTTGTTTATCAAGCTCTTTCATCCTGTACGTATATCTGGCGCGCCGCAGGTGTATGCCCTTTCTGTGGATCCTCTTCTTGTTCAGCGGTCCTCATCTCAGTGCTATTCTAGCCCCACCTTCGCGCATCTGTCCTTTTTTTTATCTCCGCACGCTCCTCTCTGCTTTTCAACCACACTCCCTTGGATTTTCTTCTCTCCTCCCCTCAACTCTCCTCGCACCACGCCTCATGTTGATCTTCCTGTGTTTGTCTCCTCGGTGTCGTCTATTTTTCTCCGTGTCCGCCTAATAGATATACCCATATCTTCGATCCCTTGAATCGTGCGTTCTCTGGTTGCTTTTCCCGATTCTGTCTCAAACGATCTTCGCTTGTTGGTGTGTTGCTCAGACCTGTGTTATCGCCATCTACAACCCACTCTCAATTACAAGGTCTACATTCTTGTCCTCCACTCTCACCTCCTAGCTCTCCACGTCGCTTACATATTCTCGCCGTACGGCGTTCTCTCATTGAGCGATTCTGATGACTCGTTCAACCTCGCTTCCTTTCATCTGCTCCTTGCTCATGTTCTCGTACCCGCGTGTCTGTTCATTTCCCATTCATCCTGTGTGTCCGCCGTGGTTATCAATCTCACCTTCCTCCAAGTTCTCGCTTTGTGTCCTTTATCACTCCACCGCTTTACAGGTACTTTCTGAGCTATGTTGTTCACGTTAGCGCTGCTCTCACATTCTCATTCATCCCCTCTCTTTCGTCACTTACCCTCCTATCATCAACCTGTTCTACTCGACCCCCCATTTCCGAGCACCTACGTAAATCCTCCTCCCTGCCTTTAGTGATCCTGCAATGTTCAGTCCCCACGTGTACAGACCCACGTTTTACTCTTTCTGTGCGCATATACCCACCTCAATGACTCCATTCATGCGCTTCTATGCCACATCTAGATATGTTGCCTTCCATTGGTCTCCACTGTCGTCTTCGCCATGTCGTTCCAGCGAACAGGCGATCTACATCATTTTATCGTCCTATCTACCTCTGGTGGTCTTCGATTTCGATGTCTTATCCACCACCCACGGTCGTGATCCAGCCCAGGCACCACTGCTCCCCGTGATGTGCGTGTGATATGGATTGTTCATGAAGGCGTGTCGAGGATGGGCACGATGTAGAGGAGTAGGAGTGGGATTGTGCGTGAATGTCGGGAGCGGACAGAGATCGGGCAAAGGGAGTGAAGAAGAGACATCTTAGGTGGACGTGGTCTGTTACACAAATTTAGTTTCTTTAATTTTATATTCTCGTCGCGAGTTTGTGTGTCACCTCTTCCTTGACACGATCCATAAGATATGATTGAATCTCGACTCGCTGTATGCTCCCAGCGAAACCTTATTACCAATTTGACTTTAACACTCCCTCAGGATGTCCAGCAAGCCGAGTTATAGGATCGGTCGTTGGAGTCACTGATGTGAAAAGATACACGAACGAGTATGTCCTGTTTAATATCAGCCCACGTTGGATATCCTCACTTCCATTCTGTAATAATACTACTGAAACAATATATTCGTGAAGATAAAATGCGTACCCAGTCCGACGACGATACAGGATATGTATATATATATTTATGAATATGCGACCAATGGCCTCAATATGGGGCGCGGTCATCTTGGAGCAGTTGAAGTCTCGCAAACCAGTGCGATAAATATAATGTTGGTGATCCGAACGAAAAGCGGTGAGACATGGAGCCACAGATCGAGCAGAGAGAGGAAAAAATGAAGGGGATATAGAGTGATGCAACAGATGTGAAATCCGAGAACACATCCACTGGGATACATGTACGTGAATAAATGGAACTTCGCAGATGGAAGACGGACATTGAACGTACTTGTTGTTTTACTCCTCACGCTTGAGCCAGTTGGGGCGATGGATCTTGATGGGTGTGAGTAGTTGTCGGAACCTCTCAGTGAAGTCGAGTTTCTTGGATGGTTGATGGCCAACGGCTTGTTGCTCGCAAGTGACGGATTCCTTGCTCAATATGGCAAGAATAGTCTCCTTCAGCTCGGGATCGGAGACGAGCCCATTGTGAATCTCTGGGTCCTCAGCCCACTGTTGAAAATTATCGCACATTTGATGGTTGGTTGAAATGATGTTGGCCACAATGGACTTGCGTAGAGCTTGCGCGCCTTCCCGAAATTCGCGAGGTGGTTCTCCGAATTTGACCAATTGGGAAATGAATTTTGCCAACATGTCGTTGTTTTCCTTCTGGTCTCGCTCCAAGATGTCTTTGAGGTTTTTGTTGGTTTGTGCGTCCAAATGAGCCAGGTCTGACTCAATCATGACTTGTTTCTGAAGCGCACCCTCAATGCGCTCATGCAAGTCACGATAGAGATGTGTAGATGGCACACATGTTGACATTTTTAATCGTTCACCATCCACAGCACTAGCATCCATCACTTCAAGCGCAGATGTTCTAGTACCCGTAAATTGCTTCAAGTCCTTTTCATGCCCCCAAAACTCCTAGGTCAAGAGTAAGCACAGGATTGAATCAGGGTAAATGGGACGAATGACCTTAAAAACCACAGCTCTTAGTTGTTCAAAAGTCTTTTCTGCTTGACTGCAAGTTCGTTCACTGTGAAGGGTGTCCCACATTGTTGTTGCAATTGTCACTACATAAGTCAAATTACCCAGTGATCCTTTAAGCATTTTGATTGTCCTTCGTCTACTTCCTGGCAGGCGAGTTACTGTGATGGGAGTGAGAAATAATATTGTGACCAAAATGCCAGAACTAGTTCGAAGTCAATTGGGTATTCTTCCCTAAAGGCCATGATTCAAGGAAACAGCTTACCCATTCTCTTTCAGCCAATCTCTGAGCATTTCCATGATCTCGATCTCCGATATCTTATCATCAGAAAATCCTGGTGTATCAACCAGGTAAATTGCCCTGCCAGTGTGCCGTATAACGTTGACAAGCTTGTAAGCAGTTACATGCTGAGTAAACCCAGCGAGCTGATTGCTCGAAATAGCGAGGTTCTGTGAGTCTCCTGCAAGCGCCTCAATAAACTCGAAAAGGCAAAGACATATTCAGTCTAAGGTGAATTGGATGCTAACGTGGTACACAGTGTTTTACTTACTGTACTCTTCCCGGCACCAGTTGGGCCCATGATGCTAAATAGTTTCATTCATTAGGAAACGAGAAGACCACGACCAACATCACACATACATATATACAACTGTGTCGGGGGTATTCTGGTTACAGGTTCGACGGAAATATCACCAGTAACTCTCAAGTGTTCGAGTTCAAGATCCTCCATGACACGATTATTGACGACGACGTAGGGGCTGGAATCTATGGGAAGAGGTATTCAGGCAAGATTGTGAGCGTCTGAGTGGAAAGTGTCGCGAGTGAGAACTTGTTGGGTGCGTGTCGTGCATGAGGCTGCCCACTGCGCGTCACCTGATCATCAAGGAATCTCACAGATCTCATGGGGAGAGGCAACGCCTGTAAGATTTGATGGCTGCTTAATAAGCGCACAGCCACCCAAAAACCGTGAACAATCTCAATCTCACATCGTGGACGTTGATATTCTTGCTCAGATTGGCCTGAAAGTTGTCAGCAGTTAGATATTATATATATTATATGTCGATATAATGATAATTCACAATAACATTAATTAAATTGCATCATCCTCCCGGTCGGATTCATAAATCAGATCCACCTGCATTTCCGAGGGTATCGAGGGATTCGATGCTTCGGGTTGGAGGTCTGGCGCCTCAACAACCTCGGCCTGTGCCATATCCATAGGTACTTGCCGCACTTTATATCTCGCAACCGCCTCGTGGAGGTACTTGCAGCGAATTGGATTGGTAGTCATGTTTGATTTGCAGGGAATTGTCCACTCTGGAACAAGGTTTGCTGGTACGTTCTCACTCTCTGACAGGTTGAGTTGAATCATGAGAACCTTCCTTTCGGCATCCCGGTGGTAATCAAGCTGCTCGTTTAATTCGTCCTTCTTCAGTCGATTGATTTCGTCAGCGTCCAAAACAAGGTTAGCTGCGGTTTTCTTCAACGCTTCCACGGCCTGTCGCTTCTTTTCCCTGCTTTCCTCCTCCTTTTTCCTGTTCAGCTCAACCTTCCTATTGTCATGCTCTAGCTGCGCCGCCTTCACCCTCCTTGTGATCTTGCTAGCATCCCGCTCCCTTGCCTTCTGGCGAAGGTAAGCTTGGTCATCCTCTCCAGATAGGAATACCCTCGAGAATGACTCGGTGCTGTTGAGGCGTGCTACGAAATGGGCATTGAATTTGTGAAGTGTTTCGGCTGGCCTTCGTGCCTGTCCCCGCCGCCAGGCTCCAAGTCCACCCTCATTAATGTCGTTCGTTGATGAAAAGAATAGGGCTTCACGTTCATGTTGGGTAAGTTTATCAATTCCACCTCCTGGTTTGAACTCGTCTGAAAACCGTTCAATAAAAACAGTTCGTGCATGGGTAACGAATGCCTTCACTGCACGGCTAAAGTCTGGCAGTGTTGGCAAGAGAAGTTGAACTGCCGTAGTAACCTTCAGCCCCCAGTCATCCCATGGAGTCTCGAGAAGTGTTGCATCGAGGTGAGTGATTTCGGAATCAGTCCAAAGCTTAGGATTTGATGATATTCGTTGCAGGAACAAAGACTTGCGCTCGAAAAATGAACCGAGTAGAAGGATGTTGTGGTTGGTTCGAACATGCTGCATGAAGGGACGTGAAACGCAGATGTTGTACATCGCAAGGACGCAAAGTTCTGTTATCGTTGGGATATCTTGAAGAGCAGCCATGAAATTCTTCTCGATGTTCGTTTCACCAGGTTTGTCTTTCCCATCTCGAACGAATGACATGAAGCTGATGAAATGTTGCCGATAGACGATGATGGTCGCTGCAGCTTCACCATGAGAACCATAGCGAGTGTTACTCACGTCAGGGTAGGGAACCCGGTGACCAACGGTGACCTCCATGTAGTTGTAGTATGTGTCCTGCTGACCCTTCTTTTTGTCCTTGTTTCGACAGATCATACCACCCAGGGTAGCGGCATGGCAGCCACCTCGCTTTGACACCTCAAGCGCCCGTCTTTCTGCGGGTGTCGGCTTTGAGCGGTCACGCTGACGTGCCATCACTGCAGCATTGTCCTTGTTGTAGAGGGTGATCGGGTGAGTTTCCTTTGTCCAGATCTCGTCCATCCCTTTGACACCAGCCTTGACACAGTTAAGGTCTTTGTGCATACAGCAGCCAGTCCGAATGAACCTCGTCATCTTCTCCTGATCTTGGAGGGGTAGTGCGCCAAAGATCTGTTTTCCGACTTGGCGAATGATCTCGATATCAGCCTCCGCCTTTATGTCTTCAGGTAATGCTTCCCATCCTGCTAAGCCCCCATACTTTTCCAGCTGTTCAGCTTTCAATGTCGCAAGAATAGCTACAACACGAGTGACGCTCATCTGAAAGAGCGCCTCTTCTCCCAGTCGCTGATAGATTGCCTCGAGACGGAAAACTCGAAGGATTTCGTGGCTCTTCTTTTGATCACTAGCATGGTCTCCACTTGTCCCCATGAGGCGATAAGCGAAATCATTCGGTACAAAGCGTAGGTTTTCTCGTTGAGCCAGTGGACTGTTGTTAAACACCTCCTCTAGCTCCTTGAGCCGTGCCTTGAGTCCATTGACTTGAACTTCACTGGTATGGTTGACTGATGTATCAACCCCCAACGTGCGTAACTTCCACTCTGGTTCTGCATTCGGCTCGTTGTAATTGATTACTTGAACAGCGATTGACCTGCATTCATATTCAATGTGCTTGTGTGACGTCGAGTCGGAACTGTATGTAATGTCTGAAAGCAAATGTTTGTCAATTATTGATCATTTGATAGACAGTGACCATCATGCCTTTTGCTTTGATGATCTCGTATGCGAGCTGCAGTTCTGCTGCTACTCCAAGTTCCAGAACAGAGCGGTGCACAGTCCTCTTACTCATGGCACTATCAATCTCGACACCCAAGATTGTACCAATTTCCTTAAGTGTAGCCCCAACCTTCGCCTCAGCCGTTCCAGTCTGCACAAGTAGCCGAGCCAAAGACCGTGCCTCCAAGGTGTACCGTCCCTTCTTCATCATCCGAAATCGAGTAGGAGTGTGTCGTAAGTGTGCCTTGTGTTGTTTTTCGAGGACCTTCTTTCGAAACGTAAGTCGTTCGAACCGCTTGTCTAATTTGATCTTCTCTTTGGTGACAATTTGTTTGGTTGCTTCTAGTTGGGTGATCCGGTCCTGAAGAATTGTGTATGTCCCTGTTGCCTCCTTGCGAATGTCGTCCAAGCTCTTCCCTACAAGGGAAAGAGAAGTACGAAGCTGTTTTGCATTGGCTTTAGCTCGTTTGAGCGTGGCCTTTCGTGCTTTATTTGCCTTCTGCATGTTCAACCTCCTCCTCGTTTCCCGCCACATTTTCTGCCGTACTGTCTTGTTTTCGGTCTCTAACTCCTTAATCCTTTCCTTCAATGCCCCTATCTCCATATTCTTCTCCTTCACCTTCAACGCCAGGCCCTTCTCCTTGAAAATTCCGAGCCGAAGATCACTGGCCTTTTTCTGGGCAGACTGCATGACAGATATCTGCGCAGGTGAGCGGTTGGATTTTTTCTTGTACTGCTTAGCCATTGGCAACAATATACAAAGATGCTGGGATGTGTTTGACGCGTGAATGGGGAAGTAGGGTGATGTACGACGCGGTTTTTTGGGTAGCGAGTCTGTTTGCGACGCGTCTTGTCGCGGTCTAAATTGGATTACATAATCAAATTATGCTCTTCGCCACTATCACTATTTTCCCCCACAATGCAACAACATTCTGCTCAAATTAAGACCATATTCAATCATAGTATGTATATCTAATTAAAATGTTCTGAACAAAATGATTATAATTGTGGTATAGAAGTGAGCTGAGCCTCATTTACAACGATTGTGATGACGCTGGACCTAATTTAGTCAGAACATATTTATGGAAATCCTGTCCAATATATATTATTCGATAGACTTTGACTACTTTAGGCCATTTATTGGGGGAAAGTCTGGTTTCACTGTTTTTGTTCCGCCTCTGGAGAAGGCCAAACAGATGCAAACAAAATCAACACCGGTGGCATTGCCCCTCCCCAGATCTCACGGCGGGCAACGGCTTCTCAGATCATTGATCACACGCTGAGTGTATTGTGATCATAGTTTATCCCTTACATCTGGCCAAAGGATCAACTGTAATCAACATACGCTCAGCCTACTGTGTCTGATGTTCATTGTTCAAACTGAACAACACGACGCCGTGAGGTGATCGCAGTGCAGTGCAGGCATGTGCGCAGGGAAATTACTAAACTCAGAATGCGGGGGACTGCGGCAGGCGGCAGGAAGAGCGTAAATGGATCGCGGGTTCAGGAAGCGAAGGCGCTGCTGCCTGGTTGCTTTCCATGGAGGTTTCTTTCATGCACTTTACGAATTTCACTTAGTGCTGACCAATTAATTCAAATTATTGTTTCAAGCCACAGGCACCCTCTCAGAGGAGAAACCACGCTACATGCCGGCATCGTGAAAATCAGCTTTGGTGTTTGCGCATATCGATATCTATTTAGGACATGGTAGGCAAGCGGTCTCTCCGTCAGCCTGTGGTACTCCAGGGGCGAGTATGCATTGTAGAAAAACCCAGTAGCCGTTACCTCAGATTGAGTATCCTGTATTGGGGTAGGCGTGGGGTAGCCCATGTCGCTTCACTTCATCTCATCGCACGTGAGAAGACCCAATTTAAAATGAAACTACGCTTTCGAAGTCCCAAGTCTAACATGAAGCTACCGTTAGCTGTGTAAGGCTGTTGCGTTACCTCCATATTGAGATTGATATTATTTTGCTGGCAGATGATAATCAACTGCGACTAGGAATTATATTAGAACCAATTATATACCATATGTCACCCCAACCAACCTAACGTTCAACACTCAACGCCCCCAGACGCCGCTATGCCACTTAAAATCCGCCCTTGCGTCCCTCCTTTCCTCGTCATTGACCCTGAGCATGGTGCAGATAAAGTAGGCCATCTTTCCTGCCTTTTAGAGCCTGGCAATAACTTCGGCGCCCCAGTGAACCCATGTGGTTAGTTACGGTGAAGAAGATGGTGCCACTCCTTTTTTTTATTATGGGGGGTTGCTTCGAGGCGTTGGGGGACCGGGCTCGGGCAGAGGAGGGTTGGGATAATGGTATCCGAATACCCTAGATCGACCCCGAGCCCCGAGAATCGCTCATCCATAAAACAACCTCCGAGATTCCATCTATGCGTCTTGGGTACCCACTTATGAGGGTCCAACCCCATGACATTCCGCTGGGGATGGATGTGAGTTTGAATTCTAATGTGGAGGGTCGGGTTGTGCGTCTGTTTGCGCATGTAGTGGTATTTGGGTTCTGCACATACATAATTGAGAACGATGAGATGTTAATGTGAGCTCGGGGTCGGTTGAAGGTGGAGGGTACGTACTTGCTTCGGTGCGATGTTAGAGGTTATCATTTCATGGTGTCTGATGAGGGTGGGGGTGAGGGTGAGCATGAGTCCGCTCTATGCCATGGTTTGCTCATTTAAAGTAATTATGAGGGCATGCCTTGTCGATTTGGAGGAAGGTGAATGACAATACCTGCTGTTTTATGAATTAAGGATGAAGCAAAGATCGGTAAGGGTTTTGGTGACGCCTCACACTGGACAAGTAGTTTGAAATAAAAGGTTTTTCTCTTTCAGGAGTGATGCGTTGGCAGAGTGAGAATGTCGACATTGAGGGTGCGCACTGATCGCGAACCGGTGCGGGTTTTACCGACGTGCACCAAACAAACAAACCGGCTTTGTTGACTTGATGAGCCGGACCTTCCTTCATCACCATCAACGTTGAGCTCGTTGGCAGTTGTCCTTTGCTCACTACCTTTGCTATGAACTATGATCTCTCTGAATCCAGTCTCGTTATCTCTCACACCACGAACACGCGCTGTCATGAATCTTCATCACCGTATGAGCATTTTTACATCCCGCTGATCCAACTCGACTGGTTCTATTTGTGAGTGCAGACGTACTGATATCGGCTCCCTTGTGTTCATTTATTCTTTTTCCCTACACCTCTCAATCGGGCATTGCTGACGCGCTCCCCCGACAGCCCAGAGAAATGTCTCCGTCGGCTCTTCCTGTTTTCTCTCCCCCTCGTTCCCCTGGTTGTCGACAGACTCTCACTGCTTCATTGCCCTTCTGTCTTGCTCAATGTTGCATCCCTCTCGTCTCATCGCCTTCTCGTACCACGTCCTCATGCTACTTACTCTAATTGCCCCACTTCAGTCACCATTCTCATCTTAGTCTGATATTGCCCTGCGCTTCTTTGTTTATCAAGCTCTTTCATCCTGTACGTATATCTGGCGCGCCGCAGGTGTATGCCCTTTCTGTGGATCCTCTTCTTGTTCAGCGGTCCTCATCTCAGTGCTATTCTAGCCCCACCTTCGCACATCTGTCCTTTTTTTCTATCTCCGCACGCTCCTCTCCGCTTTTCAACCACACTCCCTTGGGATTTCTTCCTTCCTCCCCTTAACTCTCCTCGCACCACGGCTCATGTCAATCTTCCTTTATTTGTCTCCTTGGTGTCTTCTATTTTTTTCAGTGCTCGCCTAATCGGTATCCATCTCTTCGATCCCTTGAATCGTGCGTTCTCAGGTTACTTTTCCTGCTTCCGCCTCTAACTATCTTCGCTCGCTCGTGTGTTGCTCCGACCTGTTTTATCGCCATCTACAACCCGCTCTCAATTACAAGGTCTACATTTCATGTCGTCCGTTCTCTGCTTAGATATTTTCACCGTACTGCGTTCTCTCATTGTGCGATTATGATGTCTCGTTCGACCTCGCGTCCTTTCATCGGCTCCTGGCTCATGTTCTCGTACCGACATCTCTGTTCGTTTCACATTCATCCTGTCTGTCCGCCGTTGTTATCAATCTCACCTTCCTCCAAGTTCTTGCTTTCAGCCCTTCGTCACTTCACCGCTTTACGATTTCTCTTCTAAGCCAGGTTGTTCACGTTAGCGCTGCTCCTGCATTCTCATTCATCTCCTATTCTCTCTCTTTCGTCACTTCCTCTCCTGTCACAAAGCCGTTCCTTTCGACCCACCATTTTCGAGCACGTAGGTTAATCTTCCTCTCCTTCCTTTGGGATCCTACCTCCAATCTTGCGGTAAACTTCGACGTTCAGCGATGTCTTGAAATGCATAGCCCCCACATGTCACTGACCCGCTTTTACCCTTTCTGCGCGCATATACCCATCTCAATGACTCCATTGACGCGCCTCTATATTGCCCTCCATCGGTCTCCACTGTCGGCTTCGCCATGTCGTTCCAGCGAACGGGCGTTCTAGGTCATTTCATCGGCCTATCTACCTCTGTTGATCTTCGATTTCAACCTCTCATCCACCACCCACAGTCGTGATCCAAGACAGGTACTCTTTTGATGTGCTTTCGTGGTGAGTGGCATCGTGGGCTGTGTGATATGTATTGTTTGTGATGGCGTGTCGAGGATGGGGACGATGTAGAGCAGTAGAAGCGGGATTGTGCGTGAATTTCGGGGGCGGACGGGGATTGGGTAAAGGGAGTGAAGATGAGACGTCCTAGGTGGAGGTGGTGTTGGGATGGTGGTCGTGGAGGAGTGGTGGTGGTGTCCTCAAGAAAGGGTGTGTGTTGGCGTTGATTATCTGTTACATAAATTTAGTTTGTTTAATTTTATATTCTTGTCGCGAGTTCGTGCGTGGCCTCTTCATTGACATGATTCATAATGATGATATCTGATTGAATTCCGACTCGGCGAATGGTCAAAAGTAATCCTTATTACCGGTTTGACTTTGAAACTCCTTTTGGATGTCCAGCAAGCCAAGATACGGGACCGATCCTTCGAGTTACCGATACTGATAGATACACGCACAAGGATGTCCTGTTTAATACCACCTTACCTTGGATATCCTCACTTCCCTCCTGTAATAATACTAATGAAATAACATATTCGTGAAGATAAAATGCGTACTCAGTCCGATGATGATACAAGATATGTATGTATGTATGTACGAACATGCAAGTAATGGCCTAAATATGGGACACAGTGATCTTGGAACAGTTGAAACCTCGCAAACCAGTGCGATACAGATATAATCAAGCGATTCGAACGAACAACGTTGAGACATAGAGACGCAGATCGAGCAGAGAGAGAAAACAAATGAAATACATATAGAACGGTGCAAGGGACTTGAAATCCGAGAATGTGTCCACTGGGATACAGCTACACATGTAAGCAAAGAGAACTTCACAGATGTAAGATGCAAATCGAACCTACTTGTTATTTCACTCCTCGCGCTTGAGCCAATTGGGGCGATGGATCTTGGTGGATTTGAGTAGTCGACGGAATGGTGCATTGAATTCGAGATTCCATGAAGGTTGATGCGAACTGTGTTGCTTGGCAAGCATGGCAAGGATAGTCTTTGTGAGCTTGGGGCCAGAGACAAGCCCACTGTGAATCTCTGGGTCCTCAGCCCACTGTTGGAAATTATTGTGCATTCGATGGTTGGCTGGGATGATGTTGGCCACAATGGTCTTGCGTAGAGCTTGTGCGCCTTCCCGAAATTCAGGCGGTGGTTGTCCAAATTTGACCAATTGGGAAATGAATTTTGCCAACGTCTCGTCGTTTTCCTTCTGATCCTGCTCCAGGATGGCTTTGAGTTCCTTGTTGGCAAACAGCTCACCAATTCTCTTTCAGCCAATCTCTGAGCATTTCCATGACCTCGATCTCCGATATCTTACTGTCGGAAAATCCTGGTGTATCAACCAGGTAAATTACCCTGCCACTGCGCTCCACAACATTGACAAGCTTGTAAGCAGTAACATGCTGAGTAAACCCAGCGAGCTTTTTGCTCGAAATAGCGAGGTTCTGTGAGCCTCCTGCAAGCGCCTCAATAAACTCGAAGAGGCAAAGACATATTCAGTCTAAGGTGAATTGGATGCTAACGTGGTACACAGTGTTTTACTTACTGTACTCTTCCCGGCACCAGTCGGCCCCATGATGCTAAATAGTTTCGTTCATTAGGAAAACAAAAAGACCATGATCAACATCACACATACATATATACAGCTGCGCCGCGGGGTATTGTGGTTACAGGTTTGACGGATATATCGCCGGTAACGTTCACCCATCTGAGTTCAAGATTCTCCATGACACGATTGTTGACGACTAAGTAGCGGCTGGAGTTTGTGGGAAGAGGTATGCAGGCAAGATGGTGAGCGTCGCAGTGGAAAGTGTCTCTAGCAGAGTACCAGTCGAGTGTGTGTGGTCCATGAGGCAGCCCACTGCGCATCACCTAATCATGAACGAGTTCTCGGCCTCGGAAGTTCAAACTGAACAACACGAGGCCTTAAGGTGATCGCAGCTGCAGTGCAGCACGCATGGATGCAGGGCCGGGAAACTACCCAACTCAGGATATACAGGATCCGAGCAAGAATAGCATGACAGAATCATAGTTTCGGGATGCGAAAGTGCCGAAAACTGCCTTTGGTGTTTGCGCACATCGTCATCCATTTAAGACGAGCACATGGTAAGCGAGTAGTCTCTCGATGAGTCTGTGGGTAATATAGGGAGCGAGGATGGTAGCTGTTGTCCTAGAACAACCTAGAAGACGTTACCTCAGTTTGAGTATGCTGTCATGTGACAGGCATGAGGGAGCCATCATGATCACGCTCCTCATTGGTGTTGTCGTTATTTAAGCACATCGAACGTTATCATGTCCTGGTGGACTCGCAGCCAACCATTTCCCGTTTCAGACATATATCCCATCGCGTTTCTCGAGCTTGGCAGGAATACCTTCCCTCAAGCCCTGACTGTGAGCGAAGTAGATCACTATATAGTCGATTCTGTTATTTTCGGCTTTCAAGAAGAAGGGCATGTGGGTACTATGTATATTGAAAATATATGAAGTCAGTACATCCGTCCAAATGCGTCGAAGTTAGAAGACCCTAATAACAGGTCAAGTGCGGGAGAAAACAGGTATGGGAGCGCACTGTATCATAGACATACCGGCTTTCTAGACAACAATTGGTGAATCTGACTCCGGCAATATACACGGGGTTACTTCCGGGGCCTCGTGTTACGCTGGGCCACGCTCCCCCGAACTCGAAAGATAACGGTGATGGGGAGCATGACCCTCTTCTGATGTTTAGTGAGTAATTCATGGTGATGAGATGATCAAAAAGCGAAATTATGACGATTCACTTATCGATTTAAATGGATGCAGGGTCATGAGCAGTCAATTGAGCGGTTACAAGACTCCGTAGATCGAAATGACCATTATCTAGGAGTGAGGCAAAGAGGCGTGTACTGAGGGCGTTGACGTCATACACAACGAACCGAGACCTGGGGTTTGCCGTTAGAGCCACAAACAAACAAACAAACAAACAAACAAACAGGTGGGCAGGTTGAAAAGTTTCCTTTCTTCATCATCCTCAATGTCGACCTTGTCGGCAGTTGCGAGAATCTACGCCATTGCTCACGACACTCATTATGAACCATGATGCATGATCGATTGACTCTGAACTCAGTCTCATTGTCTCTCATGGCACGAATGCATTTTCGCGCCAGTTCTCAATGGATGAACTCGACGTGTTCTATCTCTGGGTGTGGACATACCGACTCGTTTCTCTGCCGTCTTCGTTCCTTCATTCACACTAAACCTCTCAACACTGCTTTGCTGGTGCATCCCCACCGTTACCCTGTAGATGCACGCACGCCTACCGCTATCACCTGCGTCGCAGACTACCCTTGTTCATTGTTCCCGAATTCGGCGAGAGTTCTCTTACTTGCGGACGTTTCTCCCTAGTCTCAGCTTGCTTCCTTCATTCCTTCCTGCGCTCCCTTGCTGTCATGCCTCTCATCTCGCTCTTCTCACTCCGCCTCATTTAACCCCGCGTCATTTGCTTCTCTGCTGCCTCGTCACCCCGTTTCTCATGCTACGCTCCCTGATTCCCTTACAAAATCTACCTGCGGTTCTTCCTGTATCGGTCGCCAAGGCATCGTGTTCATCCACTTAACCAACGTTCATCACTCTCACACCCCCTAAGTTTGATACCCACTAACGCAGCCTGTGCTTCAACTCGTCCCTGTTCCTATGCGTCAACATTCACGCTCCTCTCGCATCCCGGACCAAGTTCGTTTTCTATCCCTGCGCTTGTCCTCCCAATGCATCACACATGTCAGATTCACCTATCCCCCTGTCGTCTTAACTTTTCTTCATTCCGATTCTATCCAATCCTCCTATGTTGCGTACCTCTGCTTGGTTTTGCTCCTGCGTCCTGAACTTTCTCATCGCTTGTCTTCAATTACCGCCCTGAGCAACACTCGCACATAGCCCTCACGTATTCATGGATCAACCTACTCCTCCCTCTGCGCGCATATACCCATCTCAACAGCCCACCGCGGAATGTTGTGTTCTCGATCTACGGGTTTAAATCTCATGCTTCATATGAAACTACCCTCGCTCTATTGCGCCATGGACTGTTACTCTCGCTGTCACCTTCTGGTCTGTGTACAGGGTGTGCTGCGTGACTCTCACCCGACTCCCACCATTCCATCGTATCTCGACAGTGTCCTGATCCCTAGGCTAGTAGGTGGACTGGGTTGCTGCGACTTGAGGACAAGACTGAAGAGTAGGAAGAAGGAAATCGAGGGAGATTGTCGGTGAGTGATGTGGAGGGAGTACGGAGATCGTGGAAGGGGAAGGGAAGTGCTGAAGAGAATTGGGAGGTTGCAAACAAGGTGGAGGGTGAAGGGGGCAGCAGGATGGTAATGGTGCATGGCATGGTGACGAACACGAGTGTGGACATGTGCTACGATTGGAGGATGGGTCTGCGTCCAGTCGTCGACATTGAAGAACTCGGCACTGTCGTCCTGGTGAGTATTTTTTTTGACATGACGTGTGATGTGGGAGCAATTACCCCCCGTACTTCGCCTTGTCGTTTCTTCTTGTCTTTCATCCGTCTATTTAGTGTTGGCTCATCACCACTGCTCTCTCTACATTCGTTTTGCGTCCATGTACACTTGTTTTTAAAATATAAATACCTTGATTTTTGTTCGCTATCATTTTCTCCAAGTTACGAAGGACGGATTTGGTCTGTTAATTAAATTTAGTTTGTTCAATGTTATGTTCTCGTTGCAAACTTATGCGTGATCTCGTCCGACTGAATCTCGACTCGCTGGACGCTCAAACGGAAACCTCATTACTGTTTTGATTTAATGTTCCCTTCGGATATTCAGCAAGCCGAGATACGGGGTCGCTCTTCAAGGCACTGATGTACATAGATACTTGAACGAGCATGTCCTATTCAATACCCCATCACATTGGACGTCCTCACATTTCCCTTGAGATCACATTAATGGAATGACCGATTCGTGAACACGGCATGCGCACTCAGTCCGACGACGTTATGTATATGAAGATGCAACCCATGGACAATTCTCCCAGACGCCACTATGCCCCTCAAAATTTACTCGCCCTAGTGTCCCTTCTCTCTTCGTCATTGAGCCTGACTGTAGGGAAACAAAGTCACACTTTTTCTGCGCTTTCGAGGCTAGAGATAACTTCGGAGCCTGAACCCATGTTGTTATTGAAGAAGATTCAGACGGTGACCCCCTGTTTTCGTGGGGGATTGCTTCGAGGATGTGTGGGACTCGAGAAGAGAGCGGTGGCATAAGCCTGCGGGGCGAGAGAAACACAAATATTACGGATATACATTAAGTGGAATGGGCGATGGAATGGAAACGAGCTTGGAAGCGAATGCAGGAGAAGTGCATGAATGAAGACTGTCTGACGCGAAAGGAGTGGCCTACTAGCTTTTGGGATATCTAGAACGCGAGAACTCGGAGACTGATACACCCAGTATTACATCAAGATGGGAATGGTGACAAAAATGAGGGCGTCAGAGGAGAGCAAGCGAGCAGCGACATGGGTATGTGGAGAAGAGTGAAGGACGCAATTTTCAGTGAGGGAGGTGATAATGATGCAATGAGAGCCTGCGGTGAATAAAAGGCGGGCGCAGAAGGGACAAGATAAGAAAAAGGCGAGGTTAGGGGGGCACGGAACCAAGAAGGAGAGCTTCTCGTCACACCATTTCCCTCAAATACAACCACTACCGATCAACCTCACGCCACGTCGGAACATTGTCTTTCGGCATACCCAGGAATGATATCGGTGGTGTTTGTTTCAAACGCCGGGGCTGTATGTGCAATTCTATTAATAATAATTTTGGCAGGACAACGAACTTTTTGATGATCAGATGACGCAAATGAACCACACGCATCCAACTGAAGCTCTGCTGGAGACACTTTGCACCCCAACCCCCACCATCTGCCAGGCCAGCATACTACTCCCTACAAACTCTAGCTTTCACCTCGTGATCAATCGTTGTGCCATGGAGGATCTTAAACTCAAAAATGTCAAAGTTGAGGGTGATATTTCAGTCGAACGTGTAACCAGGATACCCCTCAATGCCGTCGTATATATGTATGTCTGGTGTTGGTCGTGGTTCTAAGACTCGTCCAATAAATGAATCTATTTAGCATTATGGGGCCTACTGGTGCTGGGAAGAGTACAGTAAGTGAGGACCCGTGTACAATCTTTGCATCAAACTTGTTATCTTAAACCCAATTCATTTTCGCCTGTTCTAGTTCGTTGAGGCACTTGCAGGACCCTCGCAGAACCTTGCTATTTCGAGCAACCAACTTGCTGGATTTACTCAGCATATAACTGCTTACAAGCTTGTCAATGTTAAATGGGGATTCTTCTCTGCATATGAAATTTATCTCGTTGACACCCCAGGATTTTCGGACAATAGGATATCCGAAATCGAAGTCATGGAGATGCTGCGAGGTTGGCTAGAAGGGAATTCGTAAGTGTTTTCCTTGGTTATCATGCTTTGTCGGTAAGACTAGCCAATTAACTTCCTCCTAGTTCTGCAGTATATTGGAGAATACTATTTCTCGCTCCCCTCACAATGACTCGTCTGCCAGGAAGTCGGCGAAGAACCATCAAAATGCTTCGAGAATCGTTGCATGGGAAGACCTTCTCAGTCAATATCATAACAACAATGTGGGATACCCTTCACAGTGAACAGACTCGCAATCGAGCGGAAAATACCTTTGAACAATTAAGAGACCAGGTTTTCAAGGTAATTCATGCTACATCTCGTTTTTTTCTTTGAAGTGTCGCTTACTCTTAGCCTAGGAATTTTTTGGGCCGCAGACAACCATCTTAAAGCGTTTTATGGGTAACAGGACATCTGCTCTTCAAGTAATAGAAGGTGACTCTGGGTACGGTGTACCATTCGACATGTCATCACCACCATCCACACACCTCTATTGTGACTTGCATGAGCGCATTGAAGGCGCCCTTCAGAAGAAAATCCTGATCGAGTTGGACCTGGCTCATTCGGACGCACAAACCAACACAGAACTTAAAACGATCCTGAAGCGAGACTGGAAGGAAAATGACGAGACATTGGCAAAATTCATTTCCCAGTTGGTGAAATTTGGACAACCACCAGACGAATTTCGGGAAGGCGCACAGGCTCTGCGCAAGACCATTGCAGCCAACATCGTACCATCCGATGCGCAAATGCAGGATATCTTCAGACAGTGGGCTGAGGAACTAGATATTGGCGGTGGAACTGGCTCCGACTCCCAGGTCCTGGTTCCAGAGACTATGATAGCAGAGGAAGCCGCCTCAAAAAATTTCGTTCATCATCAATCATCAAGGGAGGTGGGTATCAAAAGGCTACTTGGACATGTGGTTGATCTTTCCAAGATCCGTCGTCCCAAATAGATTAAGCGCGGGGAGTGATCACAAGTATGTTTGATTTGAGTCCTATCCACAAGAATTGTTATTTATTTGCTCATACACGGGGTTCCAGTGAATGGCATTATCAGATGTCCCATCTGTTTTCCCCCTGCTCATTCAACTTCCATGCTTCACTTCTGCCTCTTACCATTTTTGATGAAATACACATATCGCCCAATTTTCAAGTTTTCAATACTCACGAGACCGTCCCTCGCCACTTCCTGACACTTTCCTGTGCTCGTTCGCTAGGCATCTCATTGTTCACTCGCATCTAAGCTTTTGGTTTGATATCTAGATACGCACATCTTTTGTTATAGGACTAAATATGTGTCATTTTCGCGAATGTGTTTATGATATTAGTTCCAGTCCACGCCGTTGATGACATCGATGACTGAGTTGTCATCAAATCATTTCCAAGTACTCCCATCCAAATCCCATCCCAAGATGTTCGAGTTTCGTTGGGAGGTATATGAGCTGGATGATGAAGGGAGGAGAGTGGAAAGAAGTAATAACGAGTGGCATAAACAATGGTGAAGAACGTTTTCCACAAGAACAAAGGTTCGGTTAGCCGACACATTGGATGGCAAGAACGATCAATCAAGTATCAGACGTTGCGCGCATACACAATAATGCTGATGAATGGAATATCTCCGTTAGCGCTCGATGGCAACGTGTTCTCTGTCTATCTATTTTGTTCGAGAGTTCATATACGGTTGATAATCAATGGGCCATTTGGCATCAAAGGGGTACATATATAATACCTGTGCCAAGTCCCGTATCTTGGCTTTCTCGGTATCCAAAGCGACTCCTATCATCAAAGTACTGCTAATTTTCTCTTTGAGCAGCTAGTGGACTGAGGTGTGGGATCAGGTGAAGCGACGCACAACGACATTACAGGCCAGATACACTATGGTAGGTCAAGCAGGCCGAACAGAGCACGCATTGCCAGGGCGCACTGTCACGGACGACCCAAGCCCGTACGTGTGCTCGCTTAGCAACTCCCTTTCATGACTCTATACATATAGACCGTGACGTGGATGTATAAATAGGGAGCCAGTTACCACAGTTCAAAGCGCCGCTCGCCTCGCCTCACCTCAACTCAACACAACCCACCCTCCCAACCCAGCCCTTCACCCCCAACCCTCTCAACACCACCACCAATCCTCTTCCTCTTCTCGTCTCAATGTCCTCTTCCAGAAGTGACTATCTGCACCAACTCGCCCTCCTCGAGAACACAATGATGTACATCCGCATCCATCATCCCAACTGGAGACAATTATTCACAGATGGCGAGCTCAATGTGCTCTCTGCTCGGATCTGTGAGATCAGGCAAATCTTGGGAACCGAGAACCAGTCTCAAACCACGCCACGAGCCAATTCGACTTCCAGGGAACGCAGCGTAGTTGGATTTTAATGGATAGAGAACGATTCTATTAATGACGTCGAAGAGTAAATAAATCAACGACAGGGTGAGGAACGAATAATAGTTCGTGCATATCAAACACAGGAATGAAAGAGATCACAATCATAAACCAAACATGAAGACGCAATTGAGAATAATAAATTGAACATACAACAACTCAGTCGACAACAAGAGAGGAGAGGGATTACGGAGGGAAGGTACGAAAATGAAAGTATGTGCATACAATGAGGTGTCGAGCAGAACCGGTCGACGATGAGAAGGGAAGTGACAAAAATATAATGAGAACGGATGGAAAAACGAACTGAATAAGGGCCTGATATGGGGGATATCAACCCAGCTAAGAAAATATCTGCAAAGAGACGGAGGGAAGAGGCAATGAACGCGAGAATTCGGCGAAATATGAGAGTAATGGCGACAGCGGAAAAATGGGATGGGTGTGAGTGGAATGGAGACATGGGTACAGGGTAAGACCAACGGGAAGATCAAAGGAAGTGAGGTTGAACAAGACATTGATCATGGCACATTGAGAGGCAGACCACAAAGGGGGAATGTCGGGCAGTGAAAATATGTCAGTAGAGCGGAGCAGGAAAGTGAAAGTAGACGTTAAGATATACAGGCCTTGTAATTGAGAGTGATTGTAGATGGTTATGATACAGGTTAGAGTAGCAGCACACCAGAGAGCGAATATAATTTGACGCGGAGGCGGGAAACGTGACTCGAGAACGCTCAAGGCATCTACGAGATGGGTTATCGATCAAGGGCAGCACTGAGAAAATGGATGATACCGCTGAGACCAATACAGGAAGGTGGTCATCGGATTAGGTCGGGTTTGATGAAGATAGTGGGGAGAATCAGAGAAGCGTGAAAAGAATGGAGACGTGGTGCGAGGGGAGGAGAGGTGAAAGTAAAATCCAAGGGAGCATAGTTGAAAAGCAGAGAGGGGGTCACGGATCAGAGGAAGGAAAAACAAGGAAATGCAGACAGGATTGCCGAGTGGGATAGAATCGGGATGAAGACCGCTAGACGAGAAGAGGAGGATGCACGGAGAGCGATACACGTGCGTGCGCCAGATACTCATATATGCACAGAATGAAAGAGACTGATACAGAAGAACCACAGGGCGATGAGAGAATAAGGTGGACTTGACGACGAAGGTGAGCGAAACAGAGTAGCATGAGCCAAACAAGGATGTGGGTACGAGGAGCGGGTGAGGACACGAGAGAAGCAAGGTTGAACGAGGTAGAGTGATAGCCCTGCAGGCGATAAAAGAGAAACGAGGGAAGGAGAATATAGAAAACAGGGTGAGCCGGGGAGGAAATCAGGCAAAATCAAGAGCTTCCCGTTACACCCTAAAGTGTTTCCTAACGGGAGGTGCGACCCGGTGGAACGCGTCTGCGAAGTGTGGGCGGGGGTGCGTCAGCAAAGGCAGGTTGAGAGGTGTAATGTGAATGTATGAACGAAGACAAGAGAGAAAAACAGTAGGACGTCCACACTCAATAATCGAAGGCCGCGAGTTGAATCAGCAGGACATGAAAATTTTCACCCAATAAGTACTCCCTGGCAGCAACGACGTTTCATACGAGCGTGAAAACGCGTTCGTGCTACGAGAGATGATGATAGTAGGGGTAGTGAGCGAAGGTCCAGGTTCGTGCAACTGCCAACGAGGTCGACGGTGATGGCGATGAAGGAAGGTCTAGCTCATCGGAATCGCGCCAACGAAAATCGGTTGATTTGTTTGGCTCATGGCAAAACCCGCATCATGATCAACGTTCTGAGTCTGCCTCCACCCTTCTATCCCTCACTCATAGACATTAGCCTGATATAAACACATGTTTTCAAATCCAATTTATAATACAAGTGTTTTTGTCACCGTCCACATGAACAAAGATAAGCTAACGTTCATAGAACCGTCAATCCCATTAGGGAGTGAGTCGTCGTCAAATCACCTCCTGATTTTCCAGCTCACAAAACACCCGGTGCGCAGACTCATCCGCATCCCACCATGTGCAACATATACATACTCATAGTCGCCGGATACAGGCACAGACCAGGCTCACGCTCACCGTCACTCGTAACATTCGAGTTCGAAGGGACAGAAATCCCACAGAGTGTGCCATACAACTCGCCCTCTACAACGCAAGGACCCAGAACAGGGGTCAGGAGTCAATCCTTGAGAATTCTTTGTGGAAAACTGGTGGGTTGATTCTGGGTTATAAGTCGTTCTGTGTCGCCTGGTATACTAATGGATCCCTACCGTCTCTATGCAAATAATACATCGCCTCTCTCCACAGCCTGTAAAATGACTGTCGCGCCTGGCTACCTCTCTGCGAAGAAAGTTGCAAAGAGCAAGGTAATGGATACGGGGCCCGTATAATCCTAAGGCTTGAGTTCGAAATGTTTGTTCCCGTTTGATGTCGTTGTGGTGCCTTCCTGATCACAAAGAGCCCTGGTCTCGGAATCGCGATGCGTTCCTTTGAACACTGTAAATTATGGAGCCCCTCTATGTATTGATAATATTTAATGCGTTTTAAGGAATTTCTGGAGATATCATAAGCCAACTTCATCCTATAAATGCCAATGGGAAAGCGACGGAGGTCACGAGGTAGGCATACTCGTGACCGCCACGTTACACCTGGCGCCTCGAGGTGTCGCTGAGGCATCTTTTAGGTTGCAAATCCTTTAATCATACTCTACAATCACAAGTACCCTACTCTATATCATAACATGACCAGCAATCAGCCAAAAGAATCCTACCATTCAATAAAAATTGATGGTCCTGTCTCTGTGACACCAGTATCAAAAATTCCTAGTGTCATGAGCCCTATTGTGTTGTAAGTCATCTTTGCCAGAGTATCCGTCCTCGAGTTCAATGTATGGACATCCGCGTAGACTACTAGGACCCACAGGGTCTGGCAAAAGTAGCGTAAGTGGGAGTTCACCTGGTCTTCGTGAACTAATCACTGGATACCCCAGTTCATTGAGATGCTTGCACCCAAGGGATCACTTCAAATATCTAGCCACCTTTTGGAAGGATGCACCCAAGCAATATCTGTATACATCGTCAAGAACGTGACTTCAGTTCCCTACAATGGAGAAAAAATCGTCATCGTTGATGTACCTGGCTTTGGCGACACAAAGATTTCAGAAATGAGCATAGTCGTCATGATCAAAAATTTTATGAGAGATATGGAGTATGTTCGCATGTTATTGTCATTTGGTTGAGCAGACTGATAATGGATTTGTAGGATTAAGAACATTGGCAGGATTCTCTATTTCACACCTATCAATGTTGTGCGATTGCCTGGAAGTCAGCGCAGAATGCTCAAAACCTTCCAGGATATGACAGGTATTGAAACAGTGGGGAACATCATGATAGTAACCACTATGTGGGACCAATTATCCGGTGAAAGCTCCATGCAGCGTGCAGAGCGCAACTTCGAGCAGCTGCAGGATGTCGTGTGGAAGGTATGACATGCTGAAATGCTTCATTGACTAGCTGTGACCCTGACACGTCCACTGTCTTAGGATTACATTCAAAACGGGTGTCTAATTGTCAGGTTTGACAATAATGTAGAGTCGGCGCTCTGCGTTCTTGACGACGCTTGCCAGGCCCTTGTTGAAAAGAGATTTCACATAGAAGATTCAGAGCAGATACACGACGCGGTATTTGGGGCGGACCTATACAACAATCTCCAACTTCGAATTCAAAACCTGCAGATTCAACGAGCCAACATTCGCTCAGAATTGGATGAGGCAGTTTTAGGCCCAGATTCCCAACTAGTCGAAGTCCTTTCATTGCAGTTGGAAGAAACGGAGAGAATCCTTGCGAAGTTTAATCAGGAACTCGAGGATTTTGACGCACCTCCCGAGTCGGTGCATGATGCCATCACTGCACCAACATTGCCCTCTCACCCAACCCCAGCAAAGCGCGGGATCTTTGCAAGAGTGATCTCGTCCTTCAAATGCTGGGGCCAGGAGCTTCATGAACGTCATGATCTTTGATCGTTTTGGTAAATCTAATAGTTATTTGACCGAAAGGTAGAAGGTTGTTGATAACTAACACGCACTATATTTAGTAAAGGAGAATCTATCTGATTTAAATTACAAGCAATTGCGAGTTGATGCATGATGTATCACGGTTTTCTTCCGCCATCCGGGCCAAATGACAATTTCTATAATCGTCGTACTTCTGAATAATGTCACACTGTCCTAACTCGTGGTATGAGGATGGAGAGGACTCAGATCGGTGTCCCTGACCACCTGAGTGGTCTGATGAGATGAACATTCACATAATTTTTATCAGTTCCATCAGGGTCCGGCATTCGGTATCGAGCAGCCCATGGCATCTTTGCATAGCCACAATTGAGCGAAAAACCCTCTACGATGGTCGCGGCATTCATATTAGAATCCAAGTGAGGTATGATGCCATTATCAGCACCCGTCCAGTATTGGAAGGATCTTGCACAGATCCGCCTTCTTGGTCAGGTGAAGAGTGCATCCTACGTCGCACTCGTCACTTCTCGGCTTCTTCGTCCTCTATTTTACGCTCTTTCTACCTACCACTCTCCATGCTGCCTGCTGTATCTCGTTGCGCTCGTTTTTTTGTTTGTGAAGATCTGTGCACGCACAGATCGCACTTTTTGGTCACGTGAGCGAAGTCACCCTTGCGCGACTCATCCACGTCTCTCCCACTTATCTATCATTGTATTTCGCCTCGCGCTCTAGTCGATGCGACAGATTGTCGCTCGGCTCAGTATTTATTTTATTTATTTATTTTTCCCACCCGCCCGCTCCTTCTTTTCTCATTATTACTACTTGAATTCACCTCATCTACCCACCTTCAAGATGACAATATGATGTGCAACATTGCACGAAATACCTCACACTTAGGTTCACTGAACCGCTCCCTTAATCCACACTATTTTACACAAGTCAGTGATAAGTAATGTTCCTACGTACCCTTGTTTTTCGTGATTTCGGATGAATTCAACGACTCATCATGCATGCGCCACAGCATCAAGATCATACTTATGCGTACGAGTTATCTTGCCCACCACCACTTTCCATATCTTATCTCATTTTGTAACATACACGCTTGAGCCACCACCGTTTGCACCTTGATCGATGATCCCTTGTCTTCAGTCATTTCATCCGAAATCCCTGTTCTACCTTTCCTTTCTTCATCTCATTTGTTTCATCGCCGTTCGGTTCTCTTGGTAAACTATATCAACTGCATGCTAGCTCTCTGTTTAGATTGGATCAGTTATGCTCTACGGATTTCATATCTGAGTCTTGTCTTGGTTTCATTTCGTCTCATTAGTCATACTAGCTGTTGTCTGATCAAGCCTTGTTGCATTTCATTGTCTCCTAGTCTCGCAGCGTCAACAGCTGCATCTAGGCTAGTTTTCCTTCGTCTCTCAGTCATCTAGCAGTTGTTCTCATAGTCGCAGTTGTTGGCTTTCATTAACATTCTCGGCTGCCTCCGTTTTTGCCTTTGCCACCCCCTCCTAACCATAACTCTCCAGAACCGGTGATCTTGCAGCCGAGCACACTTCATCATCATCACTCGACTTGCACCATCACCCTCTCTGTTCCATTTACCATCTCATTTATTTATTTTCGTGTCCTTCTTTCCATCCGACTTTCCACTGCTTCACACTCATCATTGGCAAGTTTTCAGAGCTTATGCTTCAAGTCATACAAATCATATCGTCCTTTCCATGTATAGTACTCAACACCATGTTACCATTTTCATAGATCATCTAAACGTTTACCTGGTTTTGCACCGTCACTCTGACTCGGGATAGCCTAGGGGTTAGAGAGCCGATGGATGGTGGGGAGCATCCTCCTCCGTCCATCGGCTCTCGACCTGGGAAGTGGGGCAGCGGTTTTCGGGCCATTGCCCTCTTTCCACCCCCAAGCGTAGCCTCTAGGCTACTCCCTACTCCAGTGACGAGCGACCGGAAGACGCAAAACATCTACCCGCCGCTTCCCCTTTTCAGTTTTTTTTCTTTTGCCTTCCGCTGCACCTTCGTCGTGTTGTCATAGACCCACAGGTTGTTCATTTACATATGATTAGAAATTGCGTGCATGTATATATTCTCTCAAGCCCCATAGTCGGGGTGGAGGGAGCAGTTGTCGGTATGGGCCTCATCCGTGCATCGCTCTCGGCTCTCGCATTCGAAGGGGCTCATCCTCGACCACCCCTGCCTCTCCCCATATCCTCGGACTACTCTGGCTACGGAGACTCGAGCGTTGAAACAGAGAATTGCGTCTGGGCGCAATCCATCTTTGATATAGAAAACTGTACTCTAGATTTAACGTGGTGAGTCTCCCATAGTCAGTTAGTGTACGTGTGAATGGGAGAGCGGAGCCAGGCTTGACCCCCTCCCAAGGCAAGAGGTAAGGACGGTGGGCGGGTGACTCCCCAGGGGGTGAAAGTGCCTAGCCATCGACTGGACAAGCTCGCCGCCAAAGGAGATGAGTCACGATCCTCAGTGTTGGGTGCAGTTATGACGGTAGGTAGACCCAAGAGCCGCAGACTGATCTATTTCCGGCCAATACATCATCGGTATGGCATGCGTCAGACCTACAGCCTTAGCGCTGACAGTCGCCAGACCTAGAGACCGGAATACAGTCCTAAATTTAGCCAATGAAAGCTGCAGGCGTTCAGCCGCCATGTTTCGCCTAATCTCAGTGATCCGAGCATGATGCCGCTCACCACACGCCATCCATCACAACGAGGGCGAGCGCTGTTCAGAAAACACATGGAAACGCAGAGCAATAGGTAGAAAATGAACGTCTGTGCATACAGACGAAGGGTCGAGGAGAATACGTTGGTGACAGGAGGGGAAATGAAAGTATGCGTTCCGCGCATGAGATAAACAGGTATGACAAAATACATCGAGTAGATTGAGACAAGGGGTGAAAAACGAACTCGATCGAGAATACAGAAGAGCAAACGCTAAGGCTCATGATGGGGAGCACATATGCAGAGAACGAAAGAGACAGATGAAATGGAGTACAATAGCGAAAAAATACGAAACCCAAGGGACCTCGGAACGAAAACATGAGCGAGGAGGGGATAGACGACAAAGAGGTCAAACAAGACATGTTGCTAAAGGTAGGCGAAAATGAAGGAGAAGCGATACATGGGAATAGATTGAGGTGCTAGGGGGACGCGGAACTTCAGGATGTACGATCCAAGGATGGCTCCGCGAGATGGGTATATGCGCACGGAGGGAGGAGAAAAAGGAACGCTGAATACCCGGAGACTATACAGTGCAAAACCGTCAGCAGTGCCCAGTGCAAAAGTTGATGACAAATTTGAAGGGTCTAAAATAAAAACGAGCGCACAAGGGAAGGAGTAGTTGATGCGCAAGGTGTGTTACTACAGAGGAGGAGCGTGAACGTGGTGCGAGAAAAGATGAGGAGAGAGGAGAATTCAAGGAAGCGTGGTTGAAAAGCGGAGAGAGGGGTCGCAGTGCGGAGGTAGGAAAAACGAGGAAGGCGCAAAGGTGGTGTTGGAATAGAATTGGGATGATGGCCGCCTGAAGAGAAGAGGAGGATGCAGGGATAGAGCATATGCGTGCCGTAGGCCAGGAGGGAGGGAGAGACAGGAAAAAAGTCTCTGGGCTGTCTGCGGGTGGGATTGAGACGAAATGAGGCGATATACAAAAGCTGCAACGACGCTAGACGACTAGGAACGATATAAGTGAAGAATCTGGATGACCGAGATGAAAACCGACAGCGGCGGCGACTGAGTACGTCGTTCAACCACGATGAGAACCCACAAACGACTGGGAGACGGCTGAGATCCTCTGAAACTGAACCAGACACAGTTTAACCGTAGCAGAGGGGGAAAGAGCCGCAAAACGATGTAGTAGCTGGTATGAAAATATAACATTAATGAAAAACATACAGAAAATCAGAATCATACGCATATACGCCCCATTCCAACACCTCTATGACCCCCATTCCCTCGCCTATCCCTCTCGCTATGGCTGAGAGCGGAGATGTGTCAATCGGTGCAGATTGAGGGGGAGGAACGGAAGAAAAGGGGATGGGGGTGAAAACGAACCTTGTAATAGCTACACTTGTGTTCTGATATATATATATATATAGGTGAGGAGGCGGAGTGGAACCTGAAGACATGGACGTGGTGTTATTGAATGACTGACGACGAGAGAAAAAGAGGAGCACAGACACGCATTCAAAGATGGAATATGTCGAGTTGAATTTGAGTTCCAGCACAGCATTATTTGGGTGCGCAGGGCAACGTGAATGTGGAATTTCAGAGGGTGGGTAGCGGATCGAGGAGTGAGGTGAAGCAACAGACATCCAAGCAGAAGAGACATTGTCAATAGGGGGAAGAGGAACTTGAAGACGGGTAAAGGCCCTTCTTTAAATTGTTTGTTTGGCTCACAAGCTTATCTCATTAGAACCAAATGTTTTACCATGCCCCACACGCACCCAACCGCAAACCATTCTTTTCACTCTGACACTCATCACCGTCTTGCCTGTAAATCACCACCAATAGAGTCCAACTCTTATTTAGTCGCCAAAAAATTTCACCATGGAAGAACCTAGGGCTCTGTATCTCAATATTACTGGTAACATTTCTATCAAGCCGCTGTCCAAAGGCAAGACCCTGCCGCATAATGCACACATATATCTGTGTGTATGAATTTCAAAGACGAGGGTGATGAGACAAAGACTAATGAATAAGCTTCATAGCCTCATGGGACCTACAGGTGCTGGGAAAAGCTCTGTAAGTCAGCTGTTGTATCACAGTTACATCTGCGTTAAACAGTTGCATATCCAAGTTCATCGAGGCTTTTGCAGCAAAATCACAGAAGCTGTCAATATCGAGGAACCAGCTTGCTGGATACACTCAGAATGTGACTGCCTATCAGCTTGTCAATGTCCCATGGGTGCATTATGGATTTATAAACCAACCGGTGTATCTGGTTGATACACCTGGATTTTGTGACAGTAAGATCTCACAGATCGAAGTCATAGAAATGGTTCGGGATTGGTTGAAGGAACATGGGTAAGCTAATTCCTTCAGATTCAGATAAAGCGAAGAGTATCAAATGACTCCCGTTTTGAGACGCACAACAGTTAGGAAGATAATATATTTTACTCCCATTACAGACACCAGGTTGGCTGGAAGTCGGCGAAGGACACTTGAAATGCTGAAAAAGCTTTTACTTTATCAGGCAAATTATAATTCGGTCATTCTCGCAACCACAATGTGGGACACGATTACCAACGAACAGACTCGAAACCGAGCAGAGTCGAACTTTTCACAACTCCACGACGAAATTTCTCATGTATTTTATTCACGTTTCTGTTGTCTCTACAATGTTACTAACTCTTGTCTTACTAGGGCTCTAATGTTTATCATCCCCCAAAGCGATTTACAAACACCCTGGCATCTGCACTGCAATTACTAGATGTTGTTGTTCAAACTGTTGATGCGTTTTCCCAACCTGGATCTTCTGCAGACACATACCTCTATCGAGATTTACATGAGCGTATCGAAGGTGGCCTTCAGAGGAAGGCCATCATTGAATTCGATTTGGCTCATGACAGTGCACAAACCAACAAGAAGCTCAAAAAAATCCTGAAGCGAGACCAGAAGGAAAACGACAAGACGTTGGCAAAGTTCATTGTCCAATTGGTCGAATTTGGAGATCCACCCAACGAATTTCGGGAAGCGGCACAAACTCTACGCAAGTCCATCGCCACGAACATCGTCCCAAAAGGCAAGGAGATGTGGGTTGTATTCCAACAGTGGGCTATGGAACCAGAGATTCGCAGTGAACCTGGCTCCAACTCGCAGGTCCCGGAGACCAAGCCGGCAGAGGAACTCGCCTCAAACAATCTTGTTGATCACCGATCATTGAGGGAGCGTCATGGCGAAGGCCTCTTTCAATGTCTAAACAAGTGGACCAGGCTTCATCGTCCCAAATGGCTCAAGGACAACAAGTGAAATCACAAGTATATATGTTCTATTTGCGTCCTGGAAGGGTCAATTTGCTCACATATGTGTACTCTAGTGATGGTGCATGGCGTTATCATATTTCACATCTCTTTTTGTGAATCTACTTCCGTTTCATTTCTCCCTGTTCAATCTGATTTTCCATGCTTCGTGTTCGTTCCGTGTGCCCCTTGATTCCACAGCAATAGTATTGCACTTGTTTGCAATTAATTTGCGATGTCCCATTGTTTCCGAGGTCACTGTGTTCTATCTTATTCACGACGTCAGTTGCATATTTACATACAAGCATGTTTCGTCTTCCTTGGATGTTGGTCATAAATATATCATTTCATTATCACGATGTCAGGAGTGAGGGGTAACGTCTAAGGTGATCTGGCATTAAACTGAGTTGTGGGTGTGAAGTAAATAACCTGTCGCAATAAAGGACCATAAGCTTGTCCTAATCTGTTGAGTAGGCAGGTTCATAAACAATCATAACTTGATCATGCCATGCGAGCACATATCATCCCAAGATCGAGACTCAGAGCCTGTACGAACGGAGCCAATCTCAGCTATGGGACCAGAGTCCGAAGACCCTGTCGTCCTCGTTGACCATTGACTATCAAGATCGATTGCTTTTAAAAGGCTACTCCGACGTCTCCTCAAATCCGGCAAGCGCCATCATCCCAAGTTGCTCAAGCGCAAGGAGTAAAACCATAGGTGTGGGGGGTCTTTAATGCTAGAGGAGGCCGAAATCGAGCAGAATCAGGAATGCAACTCGCGACTCGCGGTAATCAGGAGGAGGGCGAAGAGCAAGAGATGTGGAGTGGAGTGTGCGTAAGCATGAATTTAACGCAAAGTTGAGGTGAACGGTGTCAAATTCAGACAACTCATCGACAAAGGTACCAGGAGGTACCAAAATGGGAAGAGACTGGAAAAGGAACCCGGACAGGAGAGGAGAGGAAAAGAAAGTGGACACAGGATTCGCGTCACCAAAGAAGATGACTGAAGTAGCGGATTGACCCCCAAAGTGGGGAGGGTGAGCGACAGGAATGAAACTCAAGATTGCATGACGTGAAGATGGAAAGAGGGATGAGAATGGATTGGTTGATGCATCTAAACAGCCGCAGGCCAAACTAGCAGTTGATGATGAAAGTGTAGTAGTAAGCGAAGGAGGACGTGAATGCGAGGCGAGGAGTGGGGGTGAGGTTTCAGCCAGGAAAGCAGAGGAACGCATAGCGCTCAGAAAAATTAGTCGACCACGTCTTCTGTGAACCGAGTTCTCTCCGAACACATAGACCGCTTAACCTCAGAACAAAGTAATAGCTGATATCAAAAATACAACATTAATGAAAACGACGAAACCATACGCATATACCCCATTCCGACACCTCCACGACCCCATTCCCTCACCTATCCCTCTCGCTACGCCCTATGGTGCTCCTTCAAATACAACAACGACCGATCGACTTCAAACCACGGCGGGACTTCGTCTTTCGGGAAATTCGAGAACGAGGGAGTGGGATTGTCGTCATCGCATACGGCAGCGGTGGGTGGGCATCCGTCGCCTTTGTAACCAAGCATGTGGTTACCTGTGGGCTGAGGGCGGAGATGTGTCAGTTGATGTTGATTGGGGGGCGGAAGAGGAGGGAAAAACAAACGTTGTAATAGCTACATTTGTGTTCTGGGTGATGTGAGGAGGCGGAGTGGAACCTGAAGACATGGACATGGTGTTATTGAATGACTGACGACGAGAGAAAAAGAGGAGCACAGACACGCATTCAAAGATGGAATATGTCGAGTTGAATCCAATGACAAAAGGTCTTTTTACTAGTGCTAGGCCATTGAGATCTTCAGTAGGGCAAGAGAAGGTGCATGCAGCTGGCGACGATGAGAAAAAGTCTTGTGCGAGGGCTGGTAGAAGCAGCGAGAAGAGAGCAGCAAGAGCAAAGCGTGTTAGTGATGGTGCCATGGCCGTGAACTGGAGTAGGTATAGCAGTGGGAACGGGGTATAGTGACGATAGTCAGTCAGTGAAAACCCCTTTGTCTCGGGGAAAGCTGTAATGAGGGAGCGTCCCTGGTCAGTGCAATTGACAACGAGGTCAACGTTGATGTGATGAAGGGGTCCTGTTCAATGTGCCACCAACAATTGGATTGTTTGTTTGGCCCCACGCCGATGCAGCGAGAACCAAACAAATATACTCAACGTGAACTTGACCGTTGACGTCGTCTCGCATCGTCGTTGTCTCTCGTTTCACTTTCAGCGCAGTCACAATAACTTGCAATAATCAAACCATTTTATGACATTTAAAATTATCCCGCATCATCTCAGCTTCGCCCGCGTTCATCAAAACTTTCCTTTTGCGAAATCCACCAGCGCTCAATTTCAGTTTTTGGATAAGGAGCAGTAAAATGCATCCAACTAATATATAACCACTAATTAAGCACACCATCCAAGTCGTAGAAAAGCATCGCATGTAATCTGGGCTCTAACTGAAGGGTATCACAAGAGAAAAGAATAAAGTAAAATAAGACATATTGCCCCGAACGATTATGGACCCCAACTCTGATCACTATTACCCGTCCCGGTGCATGCAATCCCGACGCTCCCGGAGCACTAACATGACTAACACCACCACCACCCTACATTTCCATCGCAACTGTACCAGTCCCACCATCATAAACGCCATACCCCACGCGATTCACATCCCCAGACTTGTACACCACCATCGGTTCCCCACCTGTCCTATCCACCACCATCATATTGGGAAATCGCGGATCAGGTTCCACCCCCTCGAATCCACGGACATCATAAATGGTGACGATCCTCGTTCCCTCTGAAGTGGAGTGTTTCCTTGTACATGCACTTCTACCCTCTCCTCGAGTTCGAGTCGCGTGTACTAGTGATGTGCCGGCTTGGCTTGGCCTGAAAGCCGTGGCTTTGGCCTGGCTTTTCACGGCTTTGGCTTTGTCAAACCCAGGCCGAGGCCATGAGCCGCCAAAAGCCAGAGGCCAGGCCAGGCCAGGCCAAGCCGTAGCTTAGGCCAGTCATAAAGAGTAATGAAAGAAATAAACACGTTGATACTACATAGTACAAAACGAAAGCGATGAATCTAAATTTGTACCACTACGACAGAGTCCTACTTGTCATCAATGTCTGTCACCAAGCTATCCCATGTGAAGCCTTCTGCTTCCTCAACAACATCCCGAGCAGACATGTTCAGGGGGACTTCACCTTCAGTCTCATTCTCAAGCTCATTTTCGAGAGATGTGCTCGTCACAACCTCGCGAAAGAGGAGGTTGTGATGCATGAGGCACTTGAGGCACTCGATGGCCTCGACAATGTCCCCTTTCAACCGATTTCGTCGCTTACTGATAGTAATACCTGCAGATGAAAATGCCCTCTCACTTGAGACAGATGACACCATGATAGCGAGGTAATCTCGGGCAAGAGAAGCAAATGTTGGGTACCTGTAAGCATTGCGCTACAGACACCCCATGGATTAGTAATGAGAATTAACGAGAAGAAGAAATATGTCGCACCCCCCACCACTGCACAATACCCATACCATCCGGAATGATCTCTCGTGTCGTCAAGTATGAATCCCATTCACTCCGCCAGGGCTCAGCGGAAGCTGATGAAGACGAGTCAGGCGCACTTTCATCGTCACTGAGGTTTGATATATTGACACGCCGTTTTCCCAATCGAGGTTTGGGAACACTGACAGATGCGGAACGAGAGGTGGAGTTGGAGATGAGCGGTGGTGAGGACCCCGATGAGACATGCGAAGGTAAGGGTTTGCAGTGGAGCTGGTTGTAGCGTTCAATAAACTATATTAATATTAGTGCGCTGAATAAAATATGAAAATGGATTAATACATGCCTTGGTTTTCACCGTTTCCTTCACTTCCTCAGTAAGTGAGTACCCCCAGCTCTTCTCGAAGTGTGTAAACTTCTTTTCAGGATCCAACGCTGTTGAGAAATACACAATTAGTTAGCATAGTGAAACATAAATAAAACACGAAGTAACATACCCATACAAACAATGTGCGCACTTGATGCAGCTGTCCGGTTGTAGTATTCATCGATCTTCTCCATCGCAGCGTCAATTGCCGGTCCAAAAGCTGCATATTCGTCGAGGTTTGACGCCTTCTTCCATTTCGAGTACATTTTCTCAATTGCAGGAAGTGCATTGTGTAATGTTGGACGCCCACCAGCCGAAAATGCATGTTGAGCTTCATCGGCAACCTGAATGTCTGAAGATCAGCCTCAAGAGTCAATCACGCTCACATGTTTAAACGTACCTGAAGAAGATTACAGAAAATAGAGACGCTATCCCATTCTTCATCACTGAGAATGAGTTCGCGAAGGCGTTTTCGCTTCTCTGAGCTTGATTCATTTCGAATGAGAGCGTCGACAAATTGCTCAACATACTGAAAAACAAGCTCACTATTAGTCAAGACTTGGATACCAACACAAACACAATAATACTCGCCTTTTTAAGTAATTCGGCACGGTACATCATGAGGTACGTCGAGCTCCAACGTACCTTCATGTCAAGGATTAGTTGTAATGCGGCTACGTGATCATCAATTTGAAGGTCCATGAACATTTTCTTGCGTTGGGACGACGATCGTGCCTTGTATTAACACAGATAAGTACACAATCAGACCATAACAGCAGCGACAACATACCTTTGAACATATAGTGCGGACGAGACATACAACATCACGATTATCAACAGCTTCGTCGTTCAGAAGCTCATCGGACTCCTGGGCTGAGATGAACTTTGCACTGCTGCGACTCGAAATGAGGGCCTGTGCAGCAAGGTTAATGATGTGGGCCAGACATCTTCACCCAAATTAATATTAGCGATACATTATGACTGAAAATGACTGAAGGACACACCGAATATGCCGCTCGTCTATGTCATATCTCTTCTTGGTTTTCAAACGGTAACAACGTGCAAATTCTTGCAGCATCGTGTCGTTGTTTGAAGCGTTGTCGCAGGTGATGTGGCCGACCTAGTGAACACAACAATAATATTGAGCCAAAGACGAAAGAAGGCATGAGAAATAAAGAATGTGACGCACCTTGTGAACGATACGAAGACGATCACAAATTTTGAAGAGTGCTTGACCCAGTCGCTCTCCATTGTGTGCTGTATTCATGAGCGTGAACCCTAGCAACGCCTCCTTTTCCGTCCATTGACCCCCTGGTGCTTCCTCTTCAATCCAATGACCCGTGACAGCGAAATATGCATCGGCATTATCTGCTTGCCATGCATCGCAGGTGAGACTCACGTCTCCAGTTACGAGCTTGCTCTAGAGGGTAAAAATTTAAGAGAAACATTGAAGAAAATGTAAAAATGGTGCACGTACATTTAGTCTTTCACTCAACGCTGTCATCTGCTCCTTGAACATGCGAAGAATTTCCGCGCGCGTCTGCTTTCGTGAGGGTAGTTGGACTCCTTTAGTTGCGCGCGCAGCAAGATTGATCATACGTTTGAAGGTTGGATGGTCAAAGGCCTGGATTGGCTGTAGCGTAGAACAGACCGTTAACACAAAGGAATAATAAATAAGTTAAAAGACCTAACACGTACCTGATTGGTTTCAATGAGCCATTGAATCGCAACCTCTTTAAAGAGCTCATCGGAATACACCTCGGGCGCTGGCTCCTTCTCTGGCGCGGGGTTGAAGTGAGAGGTGACGTGGCTTTGCTGTAGCTTGAGAGAAGCATCAGCCAATGCCTCGCGTCTGGCTGTCACGTCGTCGGGAAGCATGGACTGAAAGTTATTTTCTTTTGCCCATCTTTGATAAACACCCTGGTGATTGAGTAGGTCAATGGTTGCACGAAGAAAAGAGAGAGTACATACTGAATGAAAAGATTGCATGTGTCGACGGAGGGTCGATGCCTCAGCAGTAAGTGTGGTTGTCTTTTGCATACACCCATTGCGACCCTCGCTGTAAATCAGAAACATTTAATATATTGTTTTTACCATGACAAAAATCACTCACGAGCACGACGTACAAGACTTCCTCCCCTTCTTGCTTCCAGGAGGCAATTCCGAGCGAGGGACATCAGTGAAGAACTGTTCAATGTCGGCTGAGGGCTGTGAGCGATTCAGAAATGCCACACGTCCAGACTCCTGAATGTTTTGGACTTGAACATCTGGGAGAATCTGGATCTCGTCTGTGTTGCTCGACTCTAGACAACAAAAGACAGATAGAAAGTATTAGTTACGGCACAAGACCAGAATGAGGTGAATACACATACCTGTTCCTGCAACTGTCCATGACGACCCGCCTTTCTTCCTCTTTCTTGACTTCTTCTTGTTGAATTTCCTCCCTATTTCTGGTGCGTCACTAACCCTCCCATCGGATTCTGAGTTGTTGACAGACTCCAAGCTCTCGTTGTCATCACTGCTTGGTTGAAAAGCAGCATCGGCTGCTCGCTTGGAGGGGCGAGATGTGATTGGTGATGAAGGTAATGCTGGTTGAGTGGAAGGAGATGGGATTTGAGTGTTGGCGGGCGAGGTTGAACTGGAATTGGACACAGTGGTTTGAGAGGAGAGACGTGGCACAGCTGCGATGACAGCCTGGGAGATATCAACGGATTTTGATGCCACGCGACTGGCTGCCTCCACAGCCTGTCGATGATAAGATAACACCTGTTCACCAGCATTATCAGCTGTGAGCTTGGAAGCGGGGCGTGGTTCTCGACGTGGGCGCGATGAGGTAGACATACAAGTGTTTATCAGGACTCACAAGATAGTCCTTCACATCTATTTTTCATTTTATACTTTTATTTATTTATTATTATTTTGAATTTGATTATGTGCTGGGGTTAGTAATAATCATCGTGATTACTCTGAATTCACCAACCTGTCCCGAGCTCGTAAAACCACAAAGTAACAAAAAAAAAAAGTACATTGTAGCTCATAAACCACGGCCTGAGCCAGCGGCTTTGGCTTTCAAAACCCCAGGCCGAGGCCGCAGGCCAACAAAAGCCGCCCATCTGAGACATACTCGGCCTCGGCTTGGCCTGGCTTTTTGCGGCTTGGCTTGGCTGGCTTTGGCCCAAAAGCCAAAGCCGGCACATCACTAGCGTGTACTCCACCTCTATGCGAGTGAGCGCTACTTCCTGGTTTAGGCTGTGTATAGCGTACACTGCGCGAGGATCCGGGGACGGGGGCAGGAGGCATGCTGCGGGTGGTGTTATGAGAGCCTGAAGCGATAGACTGACCATTTCGGTTTCTACTATGGCTGGAGCGGCTGCTTGAATGACGGTAATGCGAGGATGAAGCTGGGCCGTACTGCCTGTCCTGATGCACCGGTATTGGTGGGGTTAGGGACTTCATCGCCGGCGGAGACGAAATGGGCGGGGGGAGTGCATTAGGCGTAGGGGACCCAACTATTGGTGCCACCGGTAATGGCATTGTCGTCCCTGATACGCGCGAGCTCAAGCTCATATCATGTGGGTTCGTCGTCTTCCTAGGCATAGACGTGGGAGTAGGAAGCCCAACCTGGTCAAAGTAGCCCCGAACATCGTCGTACTGAATGACGCTGTCCATGCCCTCACACTGCGCCAGCTCTTCTCGCACTACCTCCATGCGAGTGGGTGTAAAAAGTGACGTTGTCGGTGATGCAACGAGATGTGTGGTAGAAGAAAAACGAGGATACGGGTATGAAACTGAAGAAGAGCGACGCATCCTCGCAGCAGGAGAATGAGGGTACGATGCTGATGCTGAAGGCAATGAGTGATGCATCCTAGGGCTCAAGACAGAATTGGAGTCGCTATTTCGGTTGATCATAATAAAGCGAGGAAATGGTACAGGTTAATAAGAATCCTGCGTTATAATGTAGTCAATTCAGAGTAAGTGGGTGATACGAACACAACCTCACAAACCTCTCACTATTTATATGCTTCCCAATTCAACAATGCACCTCCGTGGGACTGAAAAAAATAATTCCAAGAAGAGCGTCTCAACAATGAACATAGGATGGTTGATATCCGAAAAAGGCAAAATGTGTATCGAGGTGAGCCCAAATCCTGCTATGCCGACTCGAGAGTCGAGACATAACAATGGCCATCAATACAATCCCATTGTTTTTATTCACTAAGCCTGCCTCCACAGCTTTGTCGCTGAAGGGTTACCAGAGGAATGTATCTGACTACGACAACGTCATAAATTCTAGCATATTCTTCTGTTTACGAGTCAGAATTTAGCATCAGTAAGGAGTGGATTTTAATAATTACAGGTTGATTAAGATGGTTAAATATGACCAATATTCCTGAACCCACTACACTTTGCAGTTGACCCATACATCACAAACGACGACGCAGGACAAAGATGAGCCCATTGCTCAGGTGCAGACTCCAGTCTTATAGAGCTATATGTGGACACTCTATGTTCATTTTTTCCAGGTGTATTTTGCGTCCCATACATACCTCAATTTCGCCCATCCCCTCTCGTCATCGACCAATCCTACTAAGCACTTCATCTGTGTTCACAGACGTTTATTTTCGTCCCTCCACTCCATCTGTCTTTTGTCTGTTCTAGTTGTCAACATTGGTTCACAGAGCTAATTTTACTTTTTCTGTGCACATATCATCATCTCGATGGATGACTACCCTCGATCTCTTGTGTGGCAATACAAGCATCGAAGTGATCTATCATACATATAAAGTAACTGCACAAATATAAACTGCAAAATTTACACATCGTGATTCCTATGTACACTTTTGACCACAACAGATTATCGAATTCAGAACTCGGGTCAGGATGCCTTGCTTCGTTTGCGCCGACGTTGTGGGGGAAGATGGCAGTCCAAAAGTTTGCAGCTCCTGCTCGAACATTGCGAGGAGTTTGTCGGCTTCTCCAAGTTGCAGGGCGACTACTGAAGAGAGCTCAGTATCACCCCAAGCGATGGCGTCCTCCAGATCTGCCTGCATATTTCTTCTTTGAACATCCAGGGTATTAATTCGGCCTTGCAGGTCTTCATAAAGGTTGGCCGCAAAGACTGCCTCCCGTAGATCTTGTGCTTGAATGAGTGTTGTTTTGATGTGAAAATATTTTGCATCCATCTCCCCAGATGCGTGATCAAGGATATCCAGTGACGATGTGAGCGTATTCTCGAACTTGCAAAGCTTGCTTCCGCCTTTTATGTAGTCCTAATCAATAGTTTAAGTCGAGTATTATCTATGAATAGCGAAAAGTCGCCAAACCTGCCATATTTCATCCTCCAGCTGCTTGAAATTGCTATGTGCCCGTATAGTTGAACTGTCACCCCAAAGTATGTCCCACATTGTGGTTACAAATATGATATTCTTCGCAGAATCTATGCCTGTGAGGGATTGGAAGGTCTTGAGCATCCTACGCTGACTTCCAGGTAAGCGGGTACAGTTAATGGGTGCGAAGTAGAAAATTCGGCCCAAGTTTGTTGCACTGCGTAACAGTCATTAGTAAGTGTGTTCGAAACCGTGGTGGACATCAGTAATTACCCAGTGCGTTCTTTCCATTCTTTGATCATGGTTACAATGCGCATCTCGGATATTTTGGTGTCACCAAAGCCGGGTACGTCGACCAGGTAAAGGGCCCTTTTAGGAGCAGAAAACAGATTCTCAATATGGTAGAGAGATACAGATTGCGTGAACCCCTCAAGTTGATGGCCAGCTATGTCAAGCGAACCCTTGGGTGCAAGTGATTGAATAAACTGCGCGAGCGACAAGTAATTGAGAGTGGGAGATGAAAAGCCTACAGTGCTTTTACCTGCACCCGTGGGTCCAAGTAGCCTAATTTATATAAACCAAAAGAGCTTGTATTGAAAATTGAAAAATATGAAAGTAATACAATGAGGACTTACAGGAAGACGAAGCGGCGCCCGGAAAGTACATCTGTGACCCGTTTCACCGTAATTGGACCAGTGATTACGAGTCTTTTGTACGAATCTGTCGAAATCTCAGTCTCAGTACTCATCTTGCTACTTCTAGATCTCCAATATTACGAATGTTGTTATGGTGAAGAGGAAGTCTGCAAACGACAATCGCAGCTGACGTGGCAGTTGTGAGCACATGGCTCGCATCAGTGTCAATTTGGAAATTTATACTTATGTATTATTGGTGTATAAATAGTATCGATAGCTACACCTGACATAGATTGCAGGTTACGAACCTTGCGCTTACATACCTCATTTTCTGTGACGTCAAACGATGTGTCCCATCGTTTCCGCCCAAGCTACTTACAGTACTTGTCACGATTCTTCGACCATCACCCACTCCAGCCTCGACCCAACCACGGTTAATACCTCGATCCCTCTCCCTTCACTTTCCATAGTCAGCTGTAGTCTCAGTACTAACTTTGGTATTATTACCAATTTTGCAAAATAATAGCCTGAGTGAGTGAAGGTAGCTAAATGTTAGATGTTAGGTGATCGAAAGAAAATATCGAGATTGTGGGCGTTACCCATCACTTCAGCACTTTACAGGTACCTTCTGACCCAGGTTGATACCCCCATGTCAATTTTGTGGGGTAGTGCTCTTCCTGTATTATCTTTCCTTCTCCCATTCCACTCGATGCATTTCGTCACCTCCCCCTCCCATCATCAACGGGTTCTGCTCGACCCTACTGTGTCTGATGTTCATTGTTCAAACTGAACAACACGACGCTGTGAGGTGATCGCAGTGCAGTGCAGGCATGTGCGCAGGGAAATTACTAAACTCAGAATGCGGGGGACTGGGGCAGGCGGCAGGAAGAGCGTAAATGGATCGTGGGTTCAGGACGCGAAGGCGCTGCTGCCTGGTTCCTTTCCCTTTTACAGAATTCAGTACTGTGTGCATATTTTAATTCTTTCCATAGAGGTTTCTTTCATGCGCTTTACGAATTTCACTTGGTGCTTACCAATTTAAATTATTGTTTCAAGCCACAGGCACCCTCTCAGAGGAGAAACCACGCTAAATGCCGACATCGTGAAAATCGGCTTTGGTGTTTGCGCATTCTAGGACATGGTAGGCAAGCGGTCTCTCTGTCAGTCTGTGGTACTCCAGGGGCGAGTATGCATCGTAGAACAACCCAGTAGACGTTACCTCAGATTGAGTATCCTGTATTGGGGTAGGCGTGGGGCAGCCCATGTCGCTTCACTTCATCTCATCGCCCGTGAGAAGACCCAATTTAAAATGAAACTACGCTTTCGAAGTCCCAAGTCTAACATGAAGCTACCGTTAGCTGTGTAAGGCTGTTGCGTTACCTCCATATTGAGATTGATATTATTTTGCTGGCAGATGATAATCAACTGCGACTAGGAATTATATTAGAACCAATTAGATACCATATGTCACCCCAACCAACCTAACGTTCAACACTCAACGCCCCCAGACGCCGCTATGCCACTTAAAATCCGCCCTTGCGTCCCTCCTTTCCTCGTCATTGACCCTGAGCATGGTGCAGATAAAGTAGGCCATCTTTCCTGCCTTTTAGAGCCTGGCAATAACTTCGGCGCCCCAGTGAACCCATGTGGTTAGTTACGATGAAGAAGATGGTGCCACTCCTTTTTTTTTAATGGGGGGTACGGTGTTCGAGAGACGCCAGGTTAACTCGACATTTCGCTTCAGCTCCCGAACTTCTTCGGTTCCCCGCCGGCTCCCATGCACCCTCATTTACCTCCCTCTCACGCCCCTATCCGCCATTGTCATATCATTAAATGTCGCTCCTACCCAACCAGGACCCAGACCAGCAGGTAATGTAAGGCTTTTTACGTGGAGAGATGGTATTTATTCACAATAAGAGCGTATTTTAAGCCCAAATTTTAAACAATACCTAGTTTACAACAAATACAAGCCTTTTGCCACCCCCGTATCTCATATTTCGCGTTCGTATTTCGCGTTCGTTGTCGTTTGGTGCCCGTGCGCATCTTCTTCAGCAGTTATTTTCGTTATTTTTGTCATCTTCGTTCTCCGTCTCTGTCTCTTTCACTTCCTTCACTTCCCCTTCCATCCAACCACGAACTCGCCTACGTGTCTCACTTCACTTCCCCTTCCATCCAACCACCTCATCTCTTTGTCATCCCTTCACCCTCACTCACCTTTCATCCAAATATCCTCATGCGCACATCAGCACAAATTACAGACACGCTGGGTGGGAACACTTCGTATACTCTGTAAACTGGGTACAATTTTTGTATTATTCTATGCAAAATCATCCAAGAAGTGAAAAGAGTGATAAAGCGATGAAATAGAAAGATGAAGAGTTAAAAACACAAGGGTAAATAGGCAGACCGGAGGGATACGGGGTTGTTGGTCAAAGACATCTTGCGTGCTGATGAGCGCGCAAAAGTGGGGTGTCGAATAGAAACCAAACAAGAACAAAAATAGAGTGTGGGTGGAGCGCTTGAGGGTGATGATGATGGTGCCAGGCGAGTGAAGTGAAGACAAGTGCACTTGTTTGCAAGATCATGGGGTGGTGGTGCTGAGATACGTGTATACGAAGCTGGGAACGACTGGAACTGAGGTAAACTGTCGACGACAGCAATGCTGGGCGGCTGGCAGTGATACAAACACAACGTGCTGTGGAAGAGGAAAATGCCTCCTGGCAATAGACAGAAGAACGGGGTGAGTGTATTGGATAGAACAAAAATAGAATAATAGTTCCCCAGCGAGGGAACAGTGAGTGATCGTGAGGTGTGAAGTGGTGTGCTCAACGTGCTCGGCTCGGGCTCAGGGTGACTCAGATGTGTGCGCGAAAACGTAAGTAGAGGCAGAAAGAGATAATAATGATTGAGTGGGGGTTCGTACTTTAAGTGAGAAAGAGGTAATGAATGTGATACTGGGCGCGCACATACTCTCGCGCCTCCCAGACTTTGTAGAATGTAAGTATTTGAATTGTAACCAAGCTATGTAAGAGTCCGTGATTGAAAGAGAATAAACAACGAGTCTCCACTTATCCTTGACTGGCTCTCGTCCTTTTCCCGTCGCATGCTTCAACGCTTCACTGAGTCGAGTTGACCAGGCTCGGGGTGGTGCGTCACTCCACCTGCTACTGCAGGAGCGGAGCGCGAGGGGGAGGGAGAGGCGAGTTTTGGATAAGATAGGAGTTATAGAACGTAAAATGGAGAGGGATTGATGAGGATTTAAATGAACACGGGTGTTGGGAAGAGAAACGGGAAGTGTGATCTACGAAATAGGAGTTGTTCCCCTATAAGGAACGGGGAGTCTCCAACAGCGGTGGTAGAGGGAAGAGTGGGAGTAAAATAGAAGTTAAAATAAAATACATAACTTAAGCCCTTATACCCATCGCGATTCCGTTCTTGAGGTCTTGAGAGATTTTATAGAGTTTTGAGGTTGCGCGTGCGTAGGGAGTGGTGAGGGGTGTTGGAGTGCGAGCCCGAGGACGTGGCTGTATTAGGAAGGTGGAACTTTTGATGCGCATTCGCGCTTGCGTTGCTGGAAGAATGAGTAGAAAAGAATAAAAGAATAAAAGAATTTAATTATCTATTTACACGAGCGGCTCATATATCTATTCCACAGTGCAACTGACTGAGACGAAAACCAACGACGGCGGCTATGTAGGACAGCCGGAAGACGACTTGTATATGCCAAAACTGAAGCAGATGCGGCTGGACGCTGAGACTACTGAGACGAGATGGTGTAAAGTTTATATGTTCTACCACATGAGCGATCTAAAAAAAACAGGAAGGACAGTTAAAATGACAACGAATGAATAAAAGAGAGAATGGGATATGCTGTGAAGCGCATAAGATACTGGATTGGGTGTTGGAGCTTGGAGGATGATCCTGGTGCCATAGCGTGGGCACGTGCATGACGGGTTGGGGAAACTGACCGAAAACGCGAAAAAGGAGGTAAGCGGGCGCATGGCTCATCAAGAAGTTACTCGCAAACAAAATCAAAGCGAGGCTGATCAGGCAGCAGCACCTTGATGTAAGGAGAAAAGGGAGAGAGAAAGGAGGAAAAATGACGAAAACAGGGTCCGCAATCGCTCCAAGGTCAAACAAGGTAGTACCAAGGTAGTATGTGTGATAGACGCCGGATCACAAATCCCAAAGGGAGACTCGAGTGGCCTTTCTGATAGAGCAGAGCTTTCCCAATAGATGACGAGAGTCGATCAAGATGAACACTGGATAGGCATTGTTCTCGAGCACGACTGCCAAGGCAAGCAACTTGCCAACCTCATCAGGTGTAGCTGGTAAACTGTCAAAATTACCTGAAAATAGATGGGGTGGGTCCTACGAGGGCGTACACAAGGTTATTGGTTTTCAGGTCCATATACAAAAGTTGAAATCGAAGAGATTAACCATAACTGACATTTTACGAGGGTTTTAAAGTACACTTTCGGATTAATTACCTATTGAATAAACTTATATTTGATAATATATCTTGGGTTTTCTCATTTTTAAGCAATCAGAACCTTGTTTTAGCTCCATTTATGGTTCCTAAGGTACAAAGAGTCTTTTTCATGAAGGAGAGGGAGGAGGATAGGGGCGTGAGAGGGAGGTAAATGAGGGTGCATGGGAGCCGACGGGGAACCGAAGAAGTTCGGGAGCTGAAGCGAAATGTCGAGTTAACCTGGCGTCTCTCGAACACCGTAGGGGGGTTGCTTCGAGGCGTTGGGGGACCGGGCTCGGGCAGAGGAGGGTTGGGATTGGCTTATAATGTTAAACCGTCACATGCATAACTCAAGCTCTTACCACCCCAGTCTGTTGATGCAAATACGGAATGGTATCCGAATACCCTAGATCGACCCCGAGCCCCGAGAATCGCTCATCCATAAAACAACCTCCGAGATTCCATCTATGCGTCTTGGGTACCCACTTATGAGGGTCCAACCCCATGACATTTCGCTGGGGATGGATGTGACTTTGAATTCTAATGTGCAGGGTCGGGTTGTGCGTCTGTTTGCGCATGTAGTGGTATTTGGGTTCCGCTACGTACATAAATGAGAACGATGAAATGTGAATGTGAGCTCGGGGTCGGTCGAAGGTGGTGGTACTGACTCGCTTCGGTATGATGTTAGAGATTATCGATTCACGGTGTCTGCTAAGGGTGGGGGTGAGGGTGAGCATGAGTCCGCTCTCTGCCATGGTTTGCACATTTAATGTAATTATCAGGGCATGCCTTGTCGATTTGGAGGAAGGTGAATGACAATACCTGCTGTTTTATGAATTAAGGATGAAGCAAGGATCGGTAAGGGTTTTGGTGACGCCTCACGCTAGACAAGTAGTTGGAAATAAATTCAGGGTCATGGGTATTAATGTGAGTGGCGGAGAAATTAGTTTTATTTCAGTTAAAAGGTTTTCTCTGTCAGGAGTGAGGCGTAGGCAGAGTGAGAATGTCGACATTGAGGGTGCGCACTGATCGCGAACCGGTGCGGGTTTTACCATGCACCAAACAAACAAACCGGCTTTGTTGACTTCATGAACCAGACCTTCCTTCATCACCATCAACGTTGACCTCGTTTACAGTTGTCCTTTGCTCACTACCCTCGCTATGAACTATGATCTCTCTGAATCCAGTCTCGTTATCTCTCACACCACGAACACGCGCTGTCATGAATCTTCGTCGCCGGATGAGCATTTTTACATCCCGCTGATCCAACTCGACGGGTTCTATTTGTGAGTGCAGACGTGCTGATATCGCTTCCCTTGTGTTCATTTATTCTTTTTCCCTACACCTCTCAATCGGGCATCACTGACGCGCTCCCCCCGACAGCCCAGAGAAATGTCTCCGCCGGCTCTTCCTGTTTTCTCTCCCCCTCGTTCCCCTGGTTGTCCACAGACTCTCACTGCTTCATTACCCTTCTGTCTTGCTCAACGTTGCCTCCCTCTCGTCTCATCGCCTTCTCGTACCACGTCCTCATGCTACTTTAATTCCCCCACTTCAGTCACCATTCTCATCTTAGTCTGATATCGCCCTGCGCTTCTTTGTTTATCAAGCTCTTTCATCCTGTACGTATATCTGGCGCGCCGCAGGTGTATGCCCTTTCTGTGGATCCTCTTCCTGTTCAGCGGTCCTCATCTCAGTGCTATTCTAGCCCCACCTTCGCACATCTGTCCTTTTTTTCTATCTCCGCACGCTCCTCTCCGCTTTTCAACCACACTCCCTTGGAATTTCTTCCTTCCTCCCCTTAACTCTCCTCGCACCACGGCTCATGTCGATCTTCCTGTGTTTGTCTGTGTCTTCGATTTTTTTCAGTGCTCGCCTAATCGGTACCCATCCCTTCGATGCCTTGAATCGTGCGTTCTCGGGTTACTTTTCCTGCTTCCGCCTCTAACTATCTTCGCTCGCTCGTGTGTTGCTCCGACCTGTTTTATCGCCATCTACAACCCGCTCTCAATTACAAGGCCTATATTTCTTGTCGTCCACTCTCACTTCCCACCTCTTCACATTGCTTACATGTTTTCGCCATAGTGCGTTCTATCATTGTGCGATTATGATGGCTCGTTCAACCTCGCTTCCTTTTATTTGCTCCTTGCTCATGTTCTCATACCGACATCTCTGTTCGTTTCACATTCATCATGTGTCTCCACCGTTGTTATCAATCTCACCTTCCTCCAAGTTCTCGCTTTCAGCCCTTCGTCACTTCACCGCTTTACAATTCTCTTCTGAGCCAGGTTGTTTCTCATTCATTTCCCATTCCGTCTCTTTCGTCACTTTACCTTCCCTTCATCAACCCGTTCTACTCGACCCCCCATTTTCGAGCACATGGGATAATCTTCCTCCCTTTCATCAGTGATCCTTTCCTCCGATCTTGTGGTCAACTTCGGCACTCAGCGACGCCTTGTAATGCACAACCCCTTCATGTCACGGACCCGCTTCTACCCTTTCTGCGCGCATATACCCATCTCGATGACTCCATTGACGCGCTTCTGTGCTGCCCTTAGATATGTCGCTCTCCATTAGTCTCCACTGTCGGCTTCGCCATGTCGTTCCAGCAAACAGGCGTTCCACCCTCATTTCATCAGCCTATCTATCTCTGTTGATCATCGATTCCGATCTCTCATCCACCACCGCACCGTCATCGTCCAGGACAGGTCCCCCCGCTCTTCGTGATGGCGTATCGACAATGGGGAAGATATAGAGCAGTAGAAACGGAATTGTGCACGATTGTCGGGGGCAGACGGAGATTAAGTAAAGGGAGTGAAGAAGAAGAGACGTCTTTGGTGGGGGTGGTGTTGGGATGGTGGTAGTAGCGGGGGTGGTGGTGGTGTGCTGAAGAAAGGGTCTGTTTCGGCGTTGCTTATCTGTTAGATAAATTTAGTTTGTCCAATTTATATTCTCGTCGCGAGTTCGTGCGTGACCTCTTCCTTGACACGATTCATAACATACGATATCTGATTGCATTTCGACTCGGTGAGTGGAGAGAGGGAACTATTATTACTGGTTTAACTTTGAAACTCCCGTTGGATGTCCAGCAAGCCAAGATACGGGATCGATCCTTCGAGTTACCAATACTGATAGATACACGAACAAGGATATCCTGTTTAACACCACCTTACCTTGGATATCCTCACTTCCCTCCTGTAATATTACTAATGAAACAATATATTCGTGAAGATAAAATGCGTACTCAGTCCGACAATGGTACAGGATATGTATATGTATTTATGAATATGCGACCATTGACCTCAATATGGGGCGCGGTCATCTTGGAACAGCTGAAGCCTCGCAAACCAGTGCGATAAATATAATGTTGGTGATTCGAACGAACAACGGTGAGACATGGAGCTACGGATCGAGCAGAGAGAGGAAAAAATGAAGCGGATATAGAGTGATGCAACAGATCTGAAATCCGAGAACGCGTCCACTGCATACATGTACGTGAATAAATGGAACTTCGCAGATGTAAGGCGCACATTGAACGTACTTGTTATTTTACTCCTCGCGCTTGAGCCAGTTGGGGCGATGGATCTTGGTGGATTTGAGTAGTTGACGGAATGGTGTATTGAAATCGAGTTTCCACGATGGTTGATCGTCAACCTGTTGCTTGGCGAGCATAGCGAGTATAGTCTTTGTGAGCTTGGGGCCAGAGACGAGCCCACTGCGAATCTCTGGGTCCTCAGCCCACTGTTGGAAATTATTGTGCATTCGATGGTTGGCTGGGATGATGTTGGCCACGATGGTCTTGCGTAGAGCTTGCGCGCCTTCCCGAAATTCAGGTGGTGGTCGTGCAAATTTGACCAATTGGGAAATGAATTTCGCCAACGTCTCGTCGTTTTCCTTCTGATCCTGCTCCAGGATTCCTTCGAATTCTTTGTTGTTTTGTTTGTCGGAATGAGCCAGGTCTAACTCAAACATGATTTTCTTCTGAAGAGCACCCTCGATGCGCTCATGCAAGTCACAATAGAGATGTGTGGAAGATGTGTTTGTTGACCTGTTGAATGGTCGATCATAATAGCCACCAGCAATATCCATCACTTGAAGGGCTGAATTCCTGGTACCCAGAAAACGCTTCAAGTCAGTTTCCTCCCCAAAAAACCCCTAGGCCAGAGTGAGTGACACTTCAAAAACGACACAAGAGATGGGACTCATTACCTTGAAAACCTTGGCTTTAAGTTGTTCAAAGTTTTGTTCCGCTTGACTGCAAATTCGTTCACTGTGAAGGGTATTCCACATTGTTGTTACAACTGTGATTGTATAAGTCCTGACACCCAACAATTCTTTTAACATTTTAATTGTTCTCTGCCTACTTCCTGGCAGGCGAGTGACTGCGATAGGAGTGAGAAATAATATTCTGTAAAGGCTTGCAGAACTAGTTCGAAGTCAATTGGATATTCTTCCATAAAGGTCATGATTCAAGGAAACAGCTTACCCATTCTCTTTCAGCCAATTTCCGAGCATTTCCATGACCTCGAACTCTGATATCTTATCATCGGAAAATCCTGGCGTATCAACCAGGTAAATTGCCCTGTCATTGTACCGCCGTGCAACGTTGACAAGCTTGTAAGCAGTAACATGCTGAGTAAACCCAGCAAGCTGATTGCTCGAAATAGCGAGGTTCTGCGAGCCTCCTGCAAGCGCCCCAATAAACTCGAAGAGGCAAAGACATATTCCGTCTAAGGTGAATTGGGTGGTAATGTGGTGCACAGTGTTTTACTTACTGTACTCTTTCCGGCACCAGTCGGACCCATGATGCTAAATAGTTTCATTCATTAGGAAAACGAAAAGACCATGACCAACATCACGCATACATATATACGGCTGTGTCGTCGGGTATTCTGGTTACAGGTTTGACGGAAATATCACCCGTAACGTACAACCATTCGAGTTCAAGATTCTCCATGACACGATTGTTGACGACGAAGTAGCGGCTGGAGTTTGTGGGAAGAGGTACGCAGGCAAGATGGTGAGCGTCGGAGTGGAAAGTGTCTCCAGCAGAGTACCAGTCGAGTGCGTGTGGTCCGTGAGGCAGCCCACTGCGCATCACCTAATCATGAACGAGTTCTCGGCCTCGGAAGTTCAAACTGAACGGCACGAGGCCTTAAGGTGATCGCAGCTCGATTCTGTTATTTGCGGCTTTCAAGAAGAAGGGCATGTGGGTAATATATTGAAAATATATGAAGTCAGTACATCCGTCCAAATGTGTCGAAGTTAGAAGACCTTAATGACAGGTCAAGTGCGGGACACCGAGAAAACAGGTATGGGAGCGCACTGTATCATAGACAGACCGGCTTTCTAGACAACAATTGGTGAATCTGACTCCGGCGATATACCCGGGGTTTCTTCCGGGGCCTCGTGTTACGCTGGGCCACGCTCCTCCGAACTCGAAAGATAAGGGTGATGGGGAGCATAACCCCCTTCTGATGTTTAGTGAGTAATTCATGGTGATGAGATGATCAAAAAGCGAAATTATGACGACTCACTTATCGATTTAAATGGATGCAGGGTCATGAGTAGTCAATTGAGCGGTTACAAGACTCCGAGGCGTGTACTGAGGGCGTCGACGTCGACGTCATACACAACGAACCGAGACCTGGGGTTTGCCGTTAGAGCCACACACAAACAAACAAACAGGTGGGCAGGTTGAAAAGTTTCCTTTCTTCATCACGTTCAATGTCGACCTTGTCGGCAGTTGCGAGAACCTACGCCACTGCTCACGACGCTCGTTATGAACCATGATGCATGATCAGTTACCTCTCTGAACTCAGTCTCATTGTCTCTCATGGCACGAATGCATTTTCGTGCTCTGAATCATCGTCACTGTCACCCAGTTCTCAATGGATGCACTCGACGGGTACTATCTATGGGTGTGGACATGCTGACTCGTTTCTCTGTCGTCTTCGTTCATTCATTCACACTACACCTCTCAACACCGCTTTGCTGGTGCATCCCCACCTTACCCTGTAGACGCAAGCTCACCTACCTCTATCACCTGCGCCGCGGACCACCCTTGTCCATTGTTCCCGAATTCGGCAAGAGTTCTCTTACTTGCGGACGTTTCTCCCTAGTCTCAGCTTGCTTCCTTCATTCCTTCCTGCGCTCCCTTGCTGTCATGCCTCTCATCTCGCTCTTGTCACTCCGCCTCTTTTAACCCCGCGTCTTTTGCTGCTCTGCTGCCTCGTCACCGCATTTCTCATTCTACGCTCCCTGATTCCCTTACAAAATGTACCTGCGGTTCTTTCCGTATCGGTCACCAAGTCGTCGTTTTCATCCGCTCAACCAACGTCCATCACTCTCACACTCCCTAAGTTTGAGCCCCCACTAACGCAGCCTGTGCTTCAACTCGTCCCTGTTCCTGTGCATCAACATCCACGCTCCTCTCGCATCCCTGACGAAGTTCGTTTTCTATCCCTGTGCTTGTCCTCCCAATGCATCACACATGTCGGATTCACCTAACCCCCTTTCGTCGTCAACCTTTCTTCATCCCGATTCTATCCAATACTCCTATTTTGCGTACTTCTGCTTGGTTTTGCTCCTGCGTCCTGAACTTTCTCATCGCTTGTCTTCAATTACCGCCCTGAGCAACACTCGCACATAGCCCTCACGTATTCATGGATTCACCCACTCCTCCCTCTGTGCGCATATATCCAGCTCAACAGCCCACCCCGGAATGTTGTGCTCTCGATCTACGGGTTCGAATCTCATGCTTCATATGAAGCTACCCTCGCTCTATCGTGCCATGGCCTGTTACTCTCGCTGTCACCTTCTGATCTGTGTACGGGTGTGCTACACGAGTCTCACCCAGCTCTCGCCATCTCATCGTATCTCGACAGTGTCCTTATTGCATCGTTGAAGAGGTGGAGTGCGCCTCTTCTACTTGAGGACAAGACTGAAGAATAGGAGGAAGAAAATCGAGAGAGATTGTCGGTGAGTGGTGTGGGGAGAGTACGGAGATTGGGGAAGGGGAACGAAAGTGCTGACGAGAGGTAGGATGAGGCAAAGAAGGTGGAGGGTGAAAGCAGCGGTGGGGTGGTAATGGTAGACCACTGGACGGCCTTGTGACGATCGCTACGACTGGAGGATAGGTCTGCGTCGTGTCGTCGACATGGAAGAACTTGGAACTGTCGTCTTGATGTGTATCCTCTTTGATATGACGTGTGATCATGATGTGCGAGTAATTACCCACCCGTACTTCGCCTAGTTGTTTCTTTTTTGTCTTTCATCCGTCTATTTAGTGTTGGCTCATCAGCGCTGCTCTCTCTACCATTCTCTCTACATTCGTTTCGCGTCCATGTACAATCGTTTTTCAAATATAAACACCTCGATTTCCGTTCGCTGTCATTTTCTCTAAGTTACGAAGGACGGATTTGGGTAGCTCATGGAGGGAATGGTAGGCTTGTGATGAAGAAATGGTCTGTTGATCATCCGTTAATTAAATTTAGTTTGTTCAATGTTATGTTCTCGTCGCAAACTTATGCGTGATCTCGTCCGACTGAATCTCGACTCGCTGGACGCTCAAACGGAACCTCATATTACTGTTTTGATTTAACATTCGCTTCGGATATTCAGCAAGTCGAGATACAGGGTGGCTCTTCGAGGCACTGATGTACATAGATACTTGAACGAGCATCTCCTGTTCAATACCACATTACGTTGGACGTCCTCAAATTTCCTCTGAGATCACACTAATGGAATGACCGATTCGTGAAAACGGCATGCACACTCAGTCCGACGACGTTACAGGGTATGTACTATGCCCCTTAAAACTCGCCCTCGTGTCCCTTCTCTCTTCGTCATTGAGCCTGACTGTAGGGAAACAAAGTCAAACACTTTTTCTGCGCTTTCGAGGCTAGAGATAACTTCGGAGCCTGAACCCATGTTGTTATTGAAGAAGATTCAGACGGTGACCCCGCTGTTTTCGTAGGGGATTGCTTCGAGGATGTGTGGGACTTGGATGGTGAGAGAGAGAAAGTAAGACCACTGTGTCGTGCGGTGACCCACAGCTGCAAGACTCATTTGAACTCACAGTGCAAGTACCCCAGCGCTTTGTTAAAATTCGGCAGGATATTGGAATACCCCGGATTGACCCAAATCCCGAATGTCGCTCATGCATGAGCCGACCTCTGAATCGGATTCCGGTGAGGTACCATCCATGCGTGTTGGATGTACGTTTATGAGGATCCATTCATTTGGGATTCTGGTGTGGATGGATGTGCTTTCCACTTCGAATGTGGAGAGTAGTGCTCTGCGTCTGCCTGCGCCTGAGGTGGTGTTTGGGTTCCTCTGCATACATCAATGAGAATGCTGAGATGCGAATGTGAGCTCGGGGTCGGTGGAAGGTGGAAGGTAGGTACTTGCTTTGGTATAAGGCTTCCGGGTGCATAATGAGGCTTGGCCAACAGTGTTACTCTCAATATACGGTGTCCACTGTGTGCGCGCAAAATAAAGAACTATGGGATTCGCCGTTGATGTGCGCGCAACGTCTTCAAGTGCGTAAAACAAACACACTCGATGACCGGAGTGAGGTCAACGTTGCTGAGGGTGCTCTAAGGGTTCGGGTTGGTGTTTCCGTGGGTAACTCGGCCTTCGTAGCGATGAAATGACACGATATTCGAAGCAAACTACGCTTCCTGAGACTGAAATCTAAAACTGAGAGACGAAGTTCAAATGTGGGCCAAAAGTAAGCTGCTTCATTTTTATGAAGTGTCCTGAACTAAATACAAAAGTGTAATGGACTAAACTACCGACTGTGGGGGGTTCGAAACGAAACAAGAAAGCGCCAATGCGAAGGGAGGGGAGATGGGAGTTGGATGACGAAAAGAGGGTAAATATAAAAGAAAATGATGAAATAAACGGAATATAAAGTCCATATGCATTGCAAGGTGCACTGTTGCGAGGTGCGGCGCCAGTTTATCCCATTTCGTGTGGTGGCGGCTGATAGGAGTGAACACGAGCGATGTGGGGATGTGTAAGCGATGTGTGTGAAACGAGCGTGCGTGCATGATGATAAAATGCGAAATTAGGGTGTTTACGGGTACAGGTGAGCGCGCTGCTCATCACCGTAAGAGCCAAGCAAGCAAACAAACAAACAACCCGGACGGCATGACTGGTTCGTTTCTTCTTTGCCATCAACATTCGTCTCGTTGAGAGTCGTATTGACCTGGTCCCTTGCTCACTATCGTTGCCATGACATATGACGCCTCCAAACCACTCGTCCTGTGCATCTTTGACTGTGGACACGTTAGTGTTTTTCCTTCTTTTTTTCGTTCATTTTTTCACAATCCATGCCTCAACTCCACGTATCTGCCGCGCTCTCATCCACAGGCCCACAGACGTCGTTCCCCTTTCGTCGTTCGGGCTTTCATTCCGTTATTACCCCGCTGCCTTGTTCAACATTGTTTCTCTCTTGGGTGACGAGTCCCCACCCTCTCCTCCCACCCATGTCTCTATCCGTCTCTCGTCTCATGCCACTCGGACTTCCCCACTCTTGTCATCAATCCAATCCTGTCTGAAATCTGGCCGTCCTTGTTTTGCTGCCTTTGGGAGCAAGATACCTCACTTAGCCGCAACTCTTGTCGAATTTATGTGGTTCATTTTATCTCAGTCAAGAGTTTGATATATAGTGAGAAGACAAACTGAGGGATTTCGATTTGAGACCAGTTGTGCGTGGGTGAGTGAGCAAGTGGTAAATCGACATGGCTCAGAGATTGCATAATTATCATTATGAAAGGGCGATGGAAATAGGCAGGGGGGCGTCTTTGAGCTGTGGGTGAGGTGTGTAGGTAATGTAGAGAGGTATAGTTAGAATGACTGAATGAAGTGAGGAAAGCAAAATACTAGCACATCCCCACTGAATGATAGAACACTTCGATTTGAACCGGTAAGACATGACAATATTTATTCAACAAGGACTACTTAACTGACACGTTTCATATGATCTGGGTATAAACGCCATCGTATTTTTGCGGAGCGCGATACACGAGCGTGCGCCAGATACTCATATACGCACAGAATGAAAGAGACTGATACAGAAGAACCACAGGGCGATTGGAGAATAAGGTGGTCTTGACGACGAAGGTCGGTGAAACAGAGTAGCATGAGCCAAACAAGGATGTGGGTGCGAGGAGCGGGCGAGGACAGGAGAGAAGCAAGGTTGAACGAGGTAGAGTGATAGCATTGCAGACGATAAAAGAGCAACGATGGAGGGAGAATACAGGAAACAGGGTGAGCCGGGGGAGGAACTCAGGCAAAATCAAGAGCAGTGTTTCCTAACGGGAGGTGGGAACCGGTGGAACGCGTTTGCGAAGTGTGGGCGGGGGTGTGTCAGCAAAGCCGGGTTGAGAGATGTAATGTGAATGTATTAACGAAGACAAGAGAGGAAAACAGTAGGACGTCCAGACTCAATAATGGAAGGCCGCAAGTTGAATGAGCAGGACATGAAAATTTTCACCTAATACGTACTGCCTAGCAGTCACGAACGTCTCATGTGAGCGTGAAAATCGTTCCATGAGAGATGATGATGCTGAATGTACAAACGTCGTGGGTAATAGTAGGGGTAGTGAGCGAAGGTCCAGGTTCGTGCAACTACCAACGAGGTCGACGGTGATGGTGATGAAGGAAGGTCCAGCTCATCTGAATCGTCCCAACGAAAATCGGTTGATTTGTTTGGCTCACGGCAAAACCCGCGTCACGATTCATCAACGTTCTGAGTCCGCCTCCACTCCTCTTTCCCTCACTCATAGAGATTAGCCCGATGTAAACACATGTTTTTAAATCCAATTTATAATAGAAGTGTTTTTGTCACCGTCCACATGAACAAAGATAAGCTAACGTTCACAGAACCGTCAATCCCATTAGGGAGTGAGGAGTCGTCAAATCACCTCCTGATTTTCCAGCTCACAAGACACCCAGTGCGCAGACTCATCCGCATCCCACCATGTGCAACATATACATGCTTATAGTCGCCGAATACAGGCACAGGCCGGACTCACGCTCACCGCCACTCGTAACATTCGAGTTGGGACAGAAATCCCACAGAGTGTGCCATACAACTCGCCCTCTACAACGCAAGGAGCCGGAAAAGGGGCCAGGTACATCACCAGAGTCAGACCTTAGGATTTTCTTGTCGAAATCTGGTGGGTTTATTCTGGGTTATGAGTCGTTCTGTCTCACCTGGTATACTAATGGAACTATACCGCCTCTATTCAAGTAATACATCGCCTCCCTTCACAGCCGGTACGATGACTGTCGTGCTCGGCTACCTCTCGGCGAAGAATGTCGGAAAGACCAAGGAAATGGATACGGAGCCTGTATAATCCTGAGGCTTGAGTTCGAAACGTTTGTCCCCGTTTGATGTCGTCGTTGTGGTGCCTTCCTGATCACAAAGAGCCCTGGTCTCGGAATCGCGATGCGTTCCTTTGAACACTGTAACTTATGGAGCCCCTCTATGTATTGATAATATTTAATGCGTTTTAAGGAATTTCTGGAGATATCATAAGCCAACTTCATCCTATAAATACCAATGGGAAAGCGACGGAGGTCACAAGGTAGGCATACTCGTGACCGCCACGTTACACCTGGTGCCTCGAGGCGTCGCTGAGGCATCTTTCAGGCTGCAAATCCTTTAATCATACTGTTTCCCTCTACAAACACAAGTATCCTACTCTCTATCATAACATGACCAGCAATCAGCCAAAACAATCCTACCATTCAATAAGAATTGATGGTCCTATCTCCGTGACACCAGTATCAAAAATTCCTCGTAAGGGTATCAGGACCACTATTGTGCTGTAAGTCATCTTTGATAGTGTATCCGTCCTTGAGTTCAATGTACGGGCATCCGGGTAGACTACTAGGACCCACAGGGTCTGGCAAAAGTAGCGTAAGTGGAAGTTCACCTGGTCTTCGTGAACTAATTTCTGGATACCCCAGTTCATCGAGGCACTCGCACCTAAGGGGTCACTTCAAATATCTAGCCACCTTTTGGAAGGATGCACCCAATCAATATCTGTATACACTGTCGAGAACGTGACTTCACTTTCCTACAGTGGAGAACGAATCTACATTGTTGATGTACCTGGCTTTGGCGACACAAAGATATCAGAAATGAGCATAGTCGTCATGATCAAGAATTTTATAAGAGATATGGAGTATGTTCACATGTTATTGACATTTGGTTGAGCGGACTGATAATGGATTTTTGTAGGATTAACGACATTGGCAGGATTCTCTATTTCACACCCATCAATGTTGTGCGATTGCCTGGAAGTCAGCGCAGAATACTCAAAACCTTCCAGAATATGACAGGTATTGGAACAGAGGAGAACGTCATGATAGTAACCACCATGTGGGACGTATTATCCAGTGAAAGCTCCACGCAGCGCGCACAGCGCAACTTCGAGCAGTTGCGGGACGTCGTGTGGAAGGTATGACATGCTGAAATGCTTCATTGACTAGCTGTGACTCTGACGCGTCGTCCACTGTCATAGGATTACATTATAAACGGGTGTCTAATTGTCAGGTTTGACAATAATGTAGAGTCAGCGCTCTGGGTTCTTGACGACGCTTGTCGGCGCCTCGTTGCAAAAAACTTTCAGATAGAACTATCATCCTCAATCCGCGAGACAGAATTTGGAGCAGACCTCTACAACAATCTCCAAATTCGAATTCAAAACCTGCAGATTCAACGAGCCAACATTCGCTCAGAATTGGAGGTGGCAACATTAGGCCCAGATTCCCAACTAGTTACAGTCCTTTCATTGCAGTTGGAAGAAACGGAGAGGATCCTTGCGAAGTTTAATCAGGAACTTGAAGATTTTGACGCACCTCCCGAATTGGTACATGATGCCATGGCTGAACCAACATTGCCCTCTCACCAACCAACATTGCCCCCTCACCCAACCCCAGCAAAGCGCGGGATCTTTGTAAGAGCGATCTCGTCCTTCAAGTGCTGGGGCCAGGACCTTCATGAACGTCATGATCTTTGATCGTTTTGGTAAGTCCAATCGTTATCTGACCGAAAGGTAGTGGGTTGTTGATAGCTAACACGCACTACATTTAGCAAGGAAGGAGCTATAAGATTTTAATTACAAGCAATTGCGAGTTGATGGATGATGTATCACGGTTTTCTTCCGCCATCCGGGCCAAATAACACTTTCCATAATACTTAAATGTAATGGCGAATGTGTCTTGTTCTAGTCATCATGGAGTCAACTGTCAATGAGGAGGGACGTAATCCTAGCAACCCATGAACGTTCACAAAGTTTATCATGTATTTGTGGGCAGATATCAGATGTCAAAACCGCCAGTGTAACCTAAAACAAAGAAATGAATTCAACGATAAAAGGTCAATCACAACGGAAAGAAAATATAAAAGCATTCTAAAAACTCGTCCTCATCAGGCCTAGAGTCCAAGCCGCTTCACGTGTCCAGAAGTGAGACCTGGGTTTTGCCGTGCATCGAACAAAGTAACCGATTTTGTTGGCACGTTGAGCTAGCTGCTGGCTGTTCCTTCAGCACCATCAATGTCGACCTCGTTGCCATCGTTATCATCTGGGCCTTCCGTGCACTACCCTTTCTATGATTTACAACGTCTCCATACGCAGTCTCATTGTCGTCACGTCAGCTCGTACATTTTGGACAAGCACTCTTATGTTTTGCCGATTCAACGATACGTGTTCTATCATTACTTGTGGATCTCTACATCTTTTAAATCTAACTCAGACACATCCCAAGCTGCCCACGCCTCAAGTGTGTGTCCCCGTTGTTGTTGACCAATTATACTCGCCTTCACTCCTGCGTATCCACATTTGTTCTGAATCAAAAGACCGCATGTCGTTGTATTCACGTTGGCACATTCAACGTTTTCGCCCCGTGTCGTCTCGCATTTAAGCCTTGCTTCGTTACCATTCCTCCGACATTCCCCACTCATATCACTATGGCTCGCTAACCCTTAGATTTTCGACTTTTGGCTTTTCAGCCTTATAAATTGGAACACACTTCCTCATGTTCACTAGCCTTCAGTTGTGTGACTCACTTTCCTCGCTCTCATTGGCAATCCAGTAACCTTTCCGTCATCTTGTTGATCTTGATCTGATGTTTATCACCTGAGCTGGCATCCGCCCCTCCATTCATTTTCCTAGTTTTCAATGTAGAGGTTTATTCCAAATGAAGGCCACCGTTTTCGCGTTTTCGGACGATTTTCAGCCACCCATTGATGTTTACTCCTGTACTGACTAACGACATTTGTGCTCCGTACACCCCACGCACTTCTACATGAGTCTCTTATAGTCACCCTTTTTTTTCCACAGAGTCCAACCTTATGCTCCACCATTCACCCTTGCGCACCTCTGCTTGTGCGAAGTACGCATATGCGCCCACTTATATGAGCCTGATCGACCAATACGCACAAATGGCATTTCAAAGAAAAAAGGGGGGTAGAGCGCGCGTTGTCATAGCATGCTGCGCTGATGTGGATAACCCAAGCGTCATGGGCATGCTGTGTGTACTCACTTCGGCCTTTCACTGGTGGCAGCAGCTCCTTTTTCGAGGCCCAAAAAAGGGGTTAATTCTAGGAAACCTTTTTACCTTTATGTTTTAGCACAACAAAGGCAACCCTTTTTCATACAAAAAATCCCTTCAGAAATTTGATATTTTTTGACTGACAAAATCAGGATATTTTTGCATGTAAAAAATATACATAAATAGAAAACCTCGTCCAACCCTTTTCAGGCTCCAAAAATATTACCTTTTTGGTGGCTTTAGAGAAAAAATGTTGGTTTTGCATGAAAAATATTACCTTTTCTCATCCAAAAAGCTGCTGGAAAAATACAAGATTTTTTAGAACATTTTTTAAATTCAAACAGCCATTATTTCTGGTCCTTTAAAATGAGGTATATATCAGCACATTTTTCATTGCTCAGAAGGTGATCTTTTTGGAGACCTAAAATCTAACGAAAATGTTTCCTAGATGTACCACCTTTTTTGGTACCCAGAAAAGGTGCTCGCAGCACCAGTGTTTCCTTTTCATCGTGCCCGACTCATTCATTACTCATGACCAGTATGGATTTACCTATGGCTGGATGAATGCCGCTCTTGGGAAATGAATGGCATTGTCAAGGGTTGGTCACCCGCTTGGAGGTATATTCACTAGCAATATAGAACGGCGAAATGGTTCAATGGTCAGCGCAAGCAGTCAGTCACGGTCTATTCAGTCAAAGATACTCCTTCGATGTGTACAACCATACTACAGTTAATATAAAGACAAAAATAGCGTCTGATGGTTTGATGGTTTTGGAACTGCACAGTGCTTGTTTGAGCACATGTTCAACCTTACGCTTCATGCTGCGTATGGACCATTTTTGGAGGTAGGGCTCATGTTAGAACTGAGACCTTAGTCCTTACGGTCAGAACATGGCGCTGTTAATACATTGGAATTAACTGCACTAGGGGATTCATGATGCAGTAAATGAATTCAAACCGGAGATGGTTGGGTCCCAGTCTCAGTTGCGGTGGTTCACGTGCCACACTATTAATACGATCCAAATTTCGGAAAGACAATGCTTCTCTGTCAGTTCTTTACCTGGACAACAATAGACTCGAAGTCAGAACTAAGACCCCCGAAAAAATGGATAACAAATTCGCCGAAGCCAGTGCAGGAGCCCCGCTCGTTGCAATGGTTGCATACGGCACGAGTGGACCGGTGAATGTGCGAACAAGTGTAGTCGTTTCAATGTTCGTCCTTGTGGTAGGTATTCCGGAGGCGGTGAGCGTCTGGATTTCCATGATAGGACCTAGAATCGTCTTGGTACATACTCCTTGCTGCTTATCGACATCGAACTGACAGTCCTGAGTCCAGTCACCGAATGCAAATTGTCCATCATTGGGTAACATCGTCGGGGTGGATGCAACGCCAGTCGCCATTGCATGAAGCTGAGATCTTCCTTCGACACGCTCATCTATAACATATTTCAGTATGATGTAGAGCCGAGGTTTCGTAGTTCTTTATGAGCAGCGCGCAGCAAAATGTCATACATTGAAATGTCCGTGTTGTAGATAGCACAGTATAGGTCGCGGTCGTCGTACCGTGGATTAGGAACATGATTTCCTGAGATCGAACATCTTGGACTTTGTACGTGGTGACATCGCTGCCTTGTGAGGGATTGATAGCCTGTATGACATTGTGCCATCTACTTGAAAGCTAACGGAGAGCCCTCCTGGTAGAGAGTCTGTTACGCTGACATCATAAAGAGTAACGACGGCGCCAACTGGAAGCAGTTTTTAGTCGATGATCCTAAGGTTAATTGTTAGAATAGGTCATGTGAGCAGCTGGTGGCTCATGTGCTACGTTGATGTACATATTCGGTAGTTTAGCTAATAATTTAACTTGCCGTTGTACTCCGTACTTCTGTTGTGGCCACTAGGTGTCTGTGTCTGTGTCTCTATCTGTGTCCTCCCTCGTTTTTCTTGGTTTTCTCCCCCTCCACATTTTATTCACTTCTAACATTAATCTGGATACCTACATGCATGCGTAGCAAGTACTGAGAGCCAGATGATATGGTTGATAATCATGACAGGCGGGCAATTTTCAGCTTGCCAAAGGAGAAGGAGAATCTTATGAAGGTTCCTTGCGAGGTTGCTTGGATATAGCTAACTTATCATGGACGCCCACGGACCATACATGGAAAGATAAAGATCGAAATGTCGGAAACCTCCAGAATGCCTAATTAGGCCGATAAGGGGCGTAAGGATGGGAAAGCCTGATTAGGCCTGATCAGAATGAAAGTCGCTCTGACAAGTTCATGAGAATTCTGATCAGGCTCTACCCTGACCAACGCCTGATTAGGCGGTCTGGACCCGATTAGATGCAGGCTGAAAAAAATAATTAATTTGCCTAATCGGCTCCCCGTGCTCTGACAAGGCACTTACCGTCTGGTTATTTTTTTTTTGCGTTCGACGAGAATCGAACCCAGAGCCTCTTGCTTACCTTAGCTTACCTAATACCTGTACCTTGATGATGCATAAATACCACTATACCATTGTTCTGTATATTATAGGGAGAACTCGTGTATATTGTTGACACCCTACGGTTACTCTACCAATGTTACTCGACCTGCCTCATAAACCCGGTGTAATGTTGCACCGTTCCTGATACCGCTACATGTTCTGTCGTAGTCAGAATATTTTGTAGTATTAAATTATACCCAGTGAATTAAAGTAACAGGTACACTTGCGAAATATTAATATAGTGTGATTAATAGGCAATCGCTTTCTAGCATCGTTGCCTCTTTATCTGGTCCCCAAGTCCATCATCCCACCATCCCTCTCTTGATTTCAGTCCTCCGAACCTCACTTACTTGCTGTTGCGCTCTGCACAGTTTACTCAACGATACAAACCTCACAAAAGTACTGAAGGACAATTATTCCCTCCACAATGCATTTCCAGGCACCAGTCGTTAAATCCTCGCTTCATTCCATGCACCTCCAGGTTCGGGACATGCAACCAGTAATAAGCTAATAATTTCGTCTTCCTTTTTCATGTATTCTTGTTCCTCACATTATTCTTGATATCTTTCTCATGCCTTTGTTCCCCATAATACCGTATTTCATTAGCGTCCACATTTTCTATATTACAGAGCATACATCACACATTATCTGAGTTACAGAGGACTCCAATCTTTAATTTCAGGTCCGTCAACCTCGAAGGTCCTCGATATTAGTTATCAACTTTATTTTATTTATCTTCGAAGCACTGATGGGTCAGCATGTCTATCTGGGTATCCCTGGGGCCTTCGCGTTTTCTGTCATGTTACAATGCATCTCTCCCTCCTGCATTCCGGGCCCTACATCGTCACCCTCACATTCATGACGACATTTAGTACAGCAGAACTCGCCTCACATCATCCTCCTCGTTCGTTTATTTTGTTTATTTGTCATCCTATTTTCAATTCCTTGAAACGTTTCAGTGTTTGCCTCCTTAAATCCTTACATTTTCTTGTTGATTTCATCGTATTTCGCAATCAGCTGGTGTTCGTATCACTGTAACAACCACAGCTCCTGTACCACAATTACCCATACCCACTGTACCCACTGTAACTCTTGAAGATAGACAAAAAGTAGATTTGTTTTTGCTTCGTGTCTCAGTTTTATCTTCCGTCATCATCGTCTTCATATTTTGTCTCGTTTTTGTTTGTATTTCGTCGTTTCACGTGCATTCGAAACCCGCTTTTTCCTCATCTCGCATATTTACCTCAGGAGTCATGATCAGCTCTCGCAGATCCCACGACCTTGCAAGCAGCGCTTACTCACCCTTCACTACACTGACCTCACCTTTGCATTTCCCTCCGTCTATTTATCTTACTTCAATTTCATTATCTACACTTACCATAACATGTTTGTCGGGACTCGAAGCACTCGTTCATGCGCAATATATATCATTTTTTTGCTCTACCTACAGAGTGTCGGAGTCGGAGTACAGAAGATAGGCACTGGAATGTCTTTTGCCTCCATGAACCTCGCCCTCGCATACATTGCCACCGCCTATCCTCACCTATCGTTCCCCGACACTCCCAAACCTCCCATTCGTATTCATGGTCGTTTGTATTTCACACTGTTGGTGAGAGCGCAACAGTGGGATCACGAATGGAAACCAAACAGAAACGAAAATGAGATAGTGGATGCATGGGACATGTGTTAGGGTGATGGGGATGATGCAAGGTGAGTGAGATGAATGAGGTGCGCCCAGTTGCAAGTATGTGGGGTCGGGAGAGCTATGGTTAGTATAAGATGACTGACACGATGGAGAGGAGGTTCAGACCGGCGACGGCAATGCTGGGGAACCATACTACACGATATACGAAAGCTAGGACGACTAAGGCTGAAGGAAACATCGAAAACGGCGGTGCTAGACGACTGGGAGCGATAAGAACGATTACTGGGGCTAACTGGGACGAAAACCGACGAAGGCGGCGACTGAATACGAAAGCCAACGAGGGTGGCTACGTAGAATGACTAGGAGACGAAACGAAGTGAAACCGAAGCTCAGATGCAAAATAAGGGGAGTAAAAATAATCCAATTTGCAAGGTAAGTTAGTGTACAGTTGACATAATCTACCAATGAGTCAAAATAAGAAAGCGAGCTACATAGAAAAGGGATTTTGAATATTCCAGGAGACGAGGAGGGAGATTGAGGTATAGAATGTGTGACTGAGGGCCGAGTGAATGAATTGCGAAACACGATTAGATGCTGATACAGTGGCGTATGCGCGTGCGCGAGGTGTTGTGGAATTTGAAATCGCAAAAACGGAGGTATGTGGGCGCGAGGCTCATTACTGTATATTAAATGCCTCCTATTACTGGCTCTAGTATACTACGAAGTGCACTCTGTAGTCTGTATACTTCACCCTTGCTTACTCATCTGCCTGCCTGTTAGTACACTGAATACAACTTGAGTAAGTTCCATTCATGTTTACTCACACAATCCCTGGACCCATTCATTGCATCGCAGATCCACTGTCTCACATCACATTCATGTGGGCTTGTTGATCATTTGGACTGCCGCAACTAGTTTATAACTGAGGAGACTCAGATTTCTAACATGCGCTGGCTGCAGGCATCAGTGGGGTCGTGAGCCAGGTGCTCTAAATCAGTGGATTGCGATCAGGCAGCTGTAAGCCTTATTAGGAATAGTAGGGTCATAATCAGGGACGGTACACCAATCATACACCGTGGAACATTTCCAGGATTTCTAAGTCTGAGCAGGAGCGCAACCGAGCATGATCAGGTCCATCAAGGGTCTGACAAGGCCCTGATCCTGATAAGGCATCTGGCGGGTTTCCGACAAAATTCCAATACTGTCTGCGTAGACGTGAAAGAAGGTCCGGGAAGCTCGCAAATCGCTCGTCCGCTTGATCTTCCCTGGAATCTCCTCCAAAGATGGGTGAGACCGTGGTGGTTACCTGCAATGAGCCACTGGTCTGGGCAAATGCCATATTCACTCCTTTCGGGACATGTCCAAGACCGTTCTAAAATCTACATCACTACACTGTTTGAGCTGGGCAATATTTGTCACGCTTCAACCCCACGCCTACCGAACGTCCGAATCCGAGCACCATGAGTGACATACCGAATTCAACGTTCTTGGGTTATTCAAAACGTTCCGTACAATCACCATCGAGTGTATATGCATTCAGGAACGGAGATTTTTCGCGATTATAATGCCGCATCGAAGGGTGCTAGGTCCTATCTGCATGATCGCTGCTTACAGTATGAACGACATTGCAGTTCAGAAAATCTGGTCGATGTTTCATCCCACCACAGGTTTATCTAACATTCACGGCGACTTCCAAAGTCACTGCTGATAAGTTCCTTGACAATTGTGAAGCCTGGAGCATCACCATTGGAGGAGGGACCGCATCGTGCACCATACAGTATTAGCTTCCTCTCTCCAACCCCGTTCAAGCGTCATCGAAACATTACATTACCTGTTGATGACAATGTTCACATATATGTGAATTCGTCAATCCCCAATACTCAGCTCGTGGGTGAGTGCTTTTTCATTCGTATGAATGATGCTCGACTAACCAGACATCTGTACTCTGGATCTTAGTGACTGTCAGCGATGCGTCCGTCCCTTCTGTTAAAATATTCTCATATAAATGCTCACGTCACCTGCTATACAGGTCTGGAGGTCGGGCGACGGGTGCCCCGGTAGTGAACACGACGGGTAAGATCCATCTTTTTATGTACAGCCCGTCTGTTAATCACCATTCAGGTCCAGCAAGTTGGCAATCGCCCTATCGGCGTCGATATTATTTCTCAGCAGTGTTATTATACTTGGTTTGGAGATTCCGCGAAATCAGAAATGTGCCTGCAGTGGAAGTCCCATACTTTCGATTATCTAATTGAGCATCCTTCTCTAAGGGAGTTTTCCACATATTCCCGCTACTTTAGTTCCCGCTACTTTAGTAGTGGGTCTTGCGGAGGACCCCCACCAAGTGAACTTTTGAGACATTGCTTGTCCCGAACTCTACTTAATTTTGAAGCATGTGAGACAGGTTCTTTCTTCATGTCCTCCCTTCAACCTCTGCTTTTGCTCTCGTGTAAGCTCTTCTGCCCTCTTTCGTCTTGCCCGTGCCAGTGTTAACCTTCCATTGTTTTCAGCCGCACTACGGTTCAAGATAATCCTAGCAATAAAATTAATCCTAAACTCCCTAATCCATATTCTACTCATGCTTCATCTTCTAATACCGATCAACCCCCTTCCTGCCATGACGACGATTGTGCCACATCAGTGAATTATATGTGCCATGTATCTGGCAGGGATTACTCTTGATTTTACATGGTGAGTCTCCCATAGTCGGGTAGTGTATGTGTGAATGGGAGAACGGAGCCTGGCTTGACCCCGCTCCCAAGGCAAGAGGTAAGGACGGTGGGCGGGTGAGCCCCCAGAGGGGTGAAGGTGCCTAGCCATCGACTGGACAAGCTCACCGCCAACGGAGATGAGCCACGATCCTCAATCTTGAGTGCAAATATGATGAATTGGAGGGTGAAGGCATCAACAAAAACCCTGATAAATTGTTGACGCCAGCGTAGGTAGACCTAAGGGCCGCAGACTGATCTATTTCCGGCCAATACATGATCGGTATGGCATGCGTCAGACCTACAGCCTTAGCGCTGACAGTCGCCAGACCTAGAGACTGGAATACAGTCCTAAACTTAGCCAATGAAAGCTGCAGGCGTTCAGCCGCCATGTTTCGCCTAATCTCAGTGATCCGAGCATGATGCCGCTCACCACACGCCATCCATCACAACGAGGGCGAGCGCTGTTCAGGAAACACATGGAAACGCAGAGCAATGGGTAGAAAA
>JADNRZ010000046.1:0-148417 GCA_015501605.1 Panaeolus papilionaceus | reverse complement strand
CATAATGCAAATAAAATAGATTTTGAACCAGAAAATGTACCACCTGTTACATCGACTCTTTTCTCTCTCATCTTCTCGTTATCTTATCTGGACCACTATCTCTCTTCATCTTATCTTCGTGTACTATCATCTCTCTTTGTACTTATATTTCATCTATTTCCTATCCCCGGAGCCCCACCTTTTCCTCCTATCTACGACTCCCACTCCACCTTCATTCCCGCTGTCGCTCCACTTCATTTTCCTATCTATGACTCGTTTCCTTACTCATCTCTCTCATGCTTATGACTCATTTCTACCGCGGACTATACTTCTGACTCACATATCTCTCACCTTATCTACTTGGCGTTTACACGCACAGCCTCGCTAGATATCTATATAAACACCGTAGTTTATACCCTTGTTCTTTAGCTAGTTCTTTAACTTCGAATAGAACAACAACTTCTACGACGATCTTACTCTTCTCGCTCTCTTCTAAGACAATACCAGCGTAGCGTGCGCACGCAGTGGCATTCTTAGAACGATACTCGAACTCTGTCGCACGACTGAACCGACTCCGACTAGCTCAAAGGCCTTAACCGCAAGCGCCCGTCGGGCTACCGTAACAAAAGAACTAGCTACCCCAACGCACACCGTCCGTAATTTACGAGACGGCACCTCTCATACAAAACGGCAACCCAGAAGAAGAACACCAGCACCAGACCTCGATCAGGAACCTCCAGCCAAGCTACCTCTCCTGTATCAACTAGCAGCAGAGGATTACGATTCCCGCTCAGAAAGAAGAAACCCTGGGGAAAATTAGAAACGTCCAAGAAAGAACAACAGAAGACCAACGACCCTCTCTCTGAACCAGACCCAGAAACAGAACTAGAATCCCAGACCAACGAACAAGAAGAACTCGACACCCCAGTATCAGCCAGCGAACCAAGAGAATCCCCAGAGACCCCAGAACCTACTGAACCCACGAACGAACCAGAAGAAATCCCAGGCACACCAGAAGAACCCTTGAAAGAACCCGAACAACCCCTTGACGTCTCCCTTGCCCTCAGTCAACCAATTGAACCATACGATCCCAGAGAACTGGACTACACTATCACCAGGACCCCAGTCTTCAGCACCGAAATCCCTTCATTCTCTACCAGTATGGCAACTGCGACTCTCACTCAGCCCCCAGGAGGCCGCTCTGCCTCTTCTTCAAGACCTGGAGGAGCTGTCCAAGATCGTTCCCAGAGAGGACTGACAGGACCACCTGGAGGAGATCCTCAACCAGAAACTGACGACGAAGGACCAGGTGACCCCGATCCTTCTGGTAACCCTGATCCCGGTAATGGTCCACAAGACGATCCAGCTGCAGAAGCGTTTAAAAACGCCCTGAAGAAAGAAGTCAACCTTGGCGCACCCGAGAAGTTCACAGGAGACCGCACCAAGACCAAGCATTTTATCACCGAATGCCGATCCTATCTCCACATCAATCGACACATCTACAACAACGATGACCTGAAGATCGCCTTCATCTTATCATACTTTGCCGAAGGACCAAAGGGAGATAGAGAAGCAATGGACTGGAAACGCTGCTTCCTAGCTGGAAAGTTCGATGAAGCCCAAAGAAACAGGACCGCAGTCTCCTATGGAAGATTCAATGACTTCCTTCGAAAATTTACTGAAGACTTCGCCCCGCGACTCGGACACGACCATGCAAGGAAAGATCTCAAGAACATCCAACAAGAAGGAAACGTCGAATCACACAACACTGCTTCAAGAACCTCATGATCACTGCAGGCTACGCCTTCCCTCACACCGACCCCGATGATAACCTCGATCCGATGGAAGACCTGCTGATTGGGATTTATCAAGACTCTCTCAAGAAACCAATCTTGGACAGAATTCGCAACAATGGATACAACCCCTACACCCTGAAGGAATGGATGGATCGAGCAGCCGAAGTGGACGCCCGTTGGAGGGAATCTTTTCCTTTCCCATTCGACAAGAAACCTGCCAAACGCTTCACCTCTAACCAGATGGGGTTCAGATTCGCCAATTCCAAACAAATCAATCTCACTGAAGTTGAACGTGCAGACCACATGAAGAACGGCACCTGCTTCCGCTGTCACCAACCAGGTCATATCTCCAAATTCTGCCCTAACCGCGATCTCAAGAAAACGAACCAGAACCAGAACACCAGCAACCGCGACACCGCCCCGACTAGAAACCCGAAGGATTTCGCTAAATACATCCGCACTTTCTATCAGGACTTGAACGAAGAACAGCGCGCCGAATTTGCCTCCGAAATGCAAGAACAGGATTTTTCCTAAAAGGTTTCGCCTCGACGTCTAAACCTTATGTATCAGTTTGTTCTGCTTTGATAGCTCACAATGAATCCTTTTCTGTCCCTGTGACTATCAAGTGTGAACAACTGAGAACCGCCGAACCCTTGCATACCCAAGCACTCCTCGACTCCGGAGCTGCAGGCATTTTCATTGACCAATCATTTGCGAAACTCCACGACCTTCCTCAGACCCCACTCAGAACACCAATCCTAGTCCGAAACGTTGATGGCACACCGAACAAGAAGGGCACAATCACCCACCGAACGACACTAAATATGAAGATCTACGACAAAATCAAGAAGACAGAATTCCTAATTACTGGGTTAGGAAATCAGAAGATTATCTTGGGCTACCTTGGTTGCAAGACACGAACCCCGAGATCGACTGGAAGAATGCCTCCCTGAACTGGCGGACCCCGATCGAGAACGAACCTGACATAGAAGATTGCCTGAACAGCACGAAGAACCGATTCCCGACTGGTACCCAACCGACTCGATTATCATCGAAGAACGAACCATCTCTCAACTGGAACTCCATGTTAAGAAGATGCTTGGAAAGAACACTACCCTGACCAGACCAGACCGACTTACGACCGACGACCTGATCATCTCCTTTATGGAAGGGGAACCAACAGAAGAAACCAAAGAAATCTGGATCGACACTACCCTGACACATCCCAAGCCTTTGCCAGAAATTTGACAAGAAAACGACGAAACCGACCCACCAAGATCGTTCCACCTGAATACCACCCTTGGATTTCCGTTTTCAGTGAAGAAGCCTCTTCGACCTTACCGGCGCACAAACCCTGGGATCACGAGATCAAGCTCAAACCCGATTTCGTCCACAAATCCGCCAAGGTTTACTCCCTCAACCGAGAACAGGACGATGTCACCAAACAGTTCCTCGATGAACACCTCGCCAAGGGAACCATCCGACATAGCGAATCCCCTGAAGCCGCAGGATTTTTCTATGTTGCGAAGAAGGATGGCAAACTACGCCCATGCCAAGACTACCGACATTTGAACGAAGGAACCATTAAAAACGCCTACCCTCTCCCCCTTGTCACCGACCTTATGGATAAACTCCGAGACGCCAAATATTTCACTAAACTTGACGTTCGATGGGGCTACAACAATATCCGAATCAAGGAAGGAGATGAATGGAAGGCGGCCTTCAAGACCAAGTACGGACTCTTTGAACCCCTTGTTATGTTCTTCGGCCTTTGCAACTCCCCAGCGACCTTCCAATCAATGATGGACAATATCTTCATCCGACAAGTCGAAAACGGTTATATCATCATCTACATGGACGACATCTTGATCTATGCCACAAACGAACAGGACCTCGAAAAATACACCAAAGAAGTACTCCAGATCATGAAAGAAAACGACCTCTACTTGAAACCCGAAAAATGCGAATTCAACAAAACCAAGATCGCCTACCTAGGATTTATCATCGAACACAACAAGATCTCCATGGACCCCGCCAAGATCTCCGGTATTAAAGACTGGCCGACCCCAAAGACCCTCAAACAAGTCCGGTCGTTCCTAGGCTTTGGCAACTTCTACCGAAAATTCATCCGACACTACTCCGATCTCGCTAGACCCCTGAACGACTTACTCCGAAAAGACCAACCTTTCATCTGGACAGAAACTCACCAGACCGCATTCGACAACCTCAAAGACCGATTCAGTAAGGAACCAGTCCTCGCGATGCCCGATCAGAACCGACCATTTCAAATCGAGGCTGACGCATCTCAATATGCTTATGGAGCTGTTCTCACCCAAACCGACAGCAACGGAAAACGACACCCTGTATGTTTCCTCTCTCGTTCTTTCTCTCCAGCCGAACAGAACTACCAAGTTTTCGACCGAGAACTCCTTGGAGTTATTCGAGCGCTCGAAGAATGGAAACATTACATCCTGGGATCCCCTCACATGACTGTCGTACACTCTGACCACAAGAAACCTCACGTACTGGCGCTCCCCCAGAACCTTAACCGACGACAAGCAAGATGGTTCCTTATCCTCTCTGAATACGACATCAACTCGAACACATGCCTGGCCATAAAATGATCCAATCCGACGCGCTCTCACGACGACCTGACCTTATTCCAGAAGGAGAAAACGAAGAAAACACCGACATCACTATGCTCCCAGAAACCCTGTTTATCAACCTTATCGACACTGAACTCCAGAAGCAAATCACTGAAGCAAGACCCCTGACAAGAACGCCATGGAAGCTCTAGAAACACTGTTGAAGAATACCAATGTCACCTCCGGCACCTCGATCAACGATTGGTCCTTCGAAGAAGGAGACCACGGGAAACTCTCTTCTATAAAGACAAGGTCTACGTCCCGAACGACCAAGAACTGAGAAAATCCATCGTCATGCACTTCCACGATCCCATCACTGCTGGTCACCCTGGCCAAATCGAAACTTACAACGCCGTCGCCACATCATATTGGTGGCCTGGTATGCGTCGATTTATCTCCGCCTACGTCAAAGGATGCTCCACCTGCCAACAGTTCAAGATCAATCGGAACCCCGCACGACCCACCTTGATGCCGATCCCCGCTCCAGAATCATTAAAACCCTTCGCCCAGACGTCAATGGACCTAATCACCGACCTACCGCCATCCCTCGGATACGACTCTATTCTATCCGTGGTGGACCACGGCCTTACGAAGGGGGTAATTCTTATTCCTTGTTCCAAAACGATCACCGCCGAAGGCACAGCCAAACTTTTACTCGATAACCTTTACAAAAGATTTGGACTCCCAGACTCCATTACTTCAGATCGAGACCCCAGATTCGCAGCCCACGCCTTCAAAGAACTTCTCAGACTCCTCAACATCGAATCCAAACTTTCCACAGCATATCACCCCCAGACAGACGGCACCACAGAACGTTTCAACCAAGAAATCGAAGTATACCTCTCCATCTATTGTATCACGAACCCCGAATCTTGGCCCGATGCACTCCCCACCCTTGAATTCACTCATAACAACCGACGACACTCTGACCGCGCTCATTCCCCTTTCGAACTTATGCTAGGAACGAGTCCTACACAGATCCCTCTGGCCTTCGAACACACGGTCTACCCTTCTGTGGACAAGAAGCTCGCTTCCCTCCTCAAAATCCGACAAGAAGCTATCGCCGCTCACACGTTTGCCAGAAATAGAATGATCAACTTCAGCAAGAACCCGTTCACACCATTCAAGAAAGGAGACCTAGTCTGGCTAGACTCCCGAAACCTGAAACTCGGACACAATAAGAAGATCTCAACCAAGAGAGAAGGACCCTTTCCAATTACCGAAGTTCTGGGACCTGTCACGTACCGCCTCAAGCTCCCAAACTATTGGAAGATCCACGACGTATTCCACGCCACTCTTCTCTCCGAATATTCTGAAACACCCGAACACGGACCAAACTTCCCCCAACCGCCACCGGACATCATCGGCGGAGAAGAAGAATACGAACTTGACCGAATTCACAAACACCGTGGGAAGCAGAACAACAGAGAATACTTCGTTTCATGGAAAGGCTTCACACCGTTCCACAATTCATGGGAACCAGAATCTCACCTTGCCAATGCCCCTGACATTCTCCTACCTTATAAGAAGCGTCACAAACTTACCTAGGTTCCCCAGTTCAACTGACAATTACTTCTCTACAAACAACATGACTACCACCTCCGCTCTCAAATCCTCATCCTCTTCCTCTTTCTCGTCTGCCCCCAAATCCGTTCGAATCCACTCTCCAGCTCAAGGTTCCTTCTCGGACCCTCCCACTGTCGCTTCTCCAGTTTTTCCCCAATCAATGTCCAATGAGGAATTCATTGCTCGCACCAAAACCCTCATCGCCGAAGCCAAACAACGAGGACGCCTCCTTGAAGAAGAAGCCAATCGACGCGAAGCCTCTTCATCCAAAATCTCCGAGATTCAAAGTCTCGACGACGTCCTCAACACTCTCGTTCAAGCCCACGAGAACACCATTGTCAATGGTAACGACCCCGAGCTCACCAACATCCTCTATCAAGCTAAAGGATGGGAAACACCCTCAGTCGCCCCTGGCTCCGCTCACGACCGCACCACCATCAGCTTCGAAGAGTTCGTCGACATCTTCCGTACCAAAGAAGACTACGACCTCCTAGCATGGAAACTCCCTTTCTCCGATCATCACTTGCCCCACTTTCGTTTCATGGACAACAACGTCAACGAAATCAAGAAACAGATCCTCAAGTTAATGGCAATATGCGACAACCTCCGCAGGAAAGCCACTGACAATTGGGACGTTGGATGTAGCCAGTTCGAGGCCTTCTGCCAACAACACTTCAACGACCCAGACTGCAGGAATCGTCTCATGGAACTCATCGTCGAGCAAAGGAAGAAATATGCTGGTCACGAACCCAACGACAACTACACTTTCAAACACAATAAAAACCCCTCCTACGACTACTCATTTCCCATTCCCCAACTACCAACTCTACCAGAACTCGCATCTCGCGACCCTAAAAATCTATTCAAAAACCTTGACCCCGTCGCCACCAGTAACCTCGTCACTCTCTTAAAACAGGGCACCCAACTCTGCTTAAAATGTCCGGTTCCTGATCATTTCATAACAGACTGTCCCGACTTCGTCTGTTGGAACTGCAGAAAGGAAGCACCTGGTCACCGCCTTAACTCCTGCCCTGGTCCCATCATCAAGAACAAGAAAGGGAAAAGGAAAGCCTCCTCCAATCGAAACTCTCCTTCAAATCCATGGACCAAACTCCGCCCCTGGGATCGAATCGACAGAGAATCGAGAGAACGAGGAGAATGGCAGCCCAGATCATCCACCAACAACGACGGCTCATGGCGCGACGACTTCTATGACTATGACGACGACATGTGCGACGAAGCCATCCACAACATCAACACCTGATTGAGGTCAATCAGTCTTAATACGGGGGTAATGTTACATCGACTCTTTTCTCTCTCATCTTCTCGTTATCTTATCTGGACCACTATCTCTCTTCATCTTATCTTCGTGTACTATCATCTCTCTTTGTACTTATATTTCATCTATTTCCTATCCCCGGAGCCCCACCTTTTCCTCCTATCTACGACTCCCACTCCACCTTCATTCCCGCTGTCGCTCCACTTCATTTTCCTATCTATGACTCGTTTCCTTACTCATCTCTCTCATGCTTATGACTCATTTCTACCGCGGACTATACTTCTGACTCACATATCTCTCACCTTATCTACTTGGCGTTTACACGCACAGCCTCGCTAGATATCTATATAAACACCGTAGTTTATACCCTTGTTCTTTAGCTAGTTCTTTAACTTCGAATAGAACAACAACTTCTACGACGATCTTACTCTTCTCGCTCTCTTCTAAGACAATACCAGCGTAGCGTGCGCACGCAGTGGCAATTCTTAGAACGATACTCGAACTCTGTCGCACGACTGAACCGACTCCGACTAGCTCAAAGGCCTTAACCGCAAGCGCCCGTCGGGCTACCGTAACACCACCTGCATACTTCATACGCTGAATAACACGATTAAGATTAAGAAAATGCTCCCAAACGAAGCGCCGAATCCCAGGATTACCAGGAATCGTTTCAAACGAACCATCCTTGAGACGGTAATAAGAAATGGGACCCTTCACCGGCACATCATCAATGTATGGTACTGTGACATGTGGGATCTCGGGCTGAAGAATGAAAGTAATATCATCATGGAAAATGGGAACAGAATTCGTCCACCCCATAGGGAGTTTGGTGAGACGAAGGGGACCCAGAGGGGTCTGGAAAGTGGTAAGATCACGAGACGATGGTGCAAGTGCACGCTCGTCGTAACCAACAAAAAGATCAAGAATTGCACCACAGGAGCGCCCAGCAAATTGCTCAGCGACTTCCTCAGTGAAAGGTGGAACACCAGAATGTTGAATAGTGACCGCATTTAATGGTTCGAGAGATTGAACAATGCGAAGGGACGTACCATCTTTCTTGACACAACAAACCATTGACCTCGGTAGGCCGCATTTGATGATTCGAACACTTTGGAGTCAACCTTCCGCTTAAGAGCGAGAAGACCTGATCTCGAAGCGCATGGGGAATTGGAATAACACGCTGAACCCATGGTTATGAGGAACAGTGGCGATCTCTACAGGAGGAAAGAACTTCTCCTTGAGATGACCGCGCTCATCCTCTGTCCAAGCAAATGCTTCGTTTGGACAGACATAAGAAAGTCGAGGAGCTTAAGCTCCTCCGAAGTAAGATCTGAATGCCGCAGGTGAAATTCCTGACGACGTTCTTGGGTATAGCGCCCTGTGGGCTCGAAACTCGGAGGGGTGGATAGGTAAAGCTGGTAAATCCTCGAGAGGATCACCATCAAACTGGCGAACGATTCGAAATCGCTCTGGTAGCTCAGTTACCACAGGGCGAACCTTTTTGGAAACTGGCTTATACTTCTTCTTCGAAGCGGCAAAGCAAGGGAAAGAATCAGGTGTGGAGCGGATGATGAGATAAAGGGTATATAAGAAAAAGCATCCTCTCGAGTAAGAGTACTTGTTGGTGCCATAGTAGTTGGAAATGATGAAACAGGTTCAGAATCGGGAACAGAATTAAACACAGGAGATGGAATAAAATCATGAATCGAAGGATTGAACTCAGTACTGGCAATATAATGACCAGCACCAGCTTCAGCAAAGGAATCAAATGATGAGAAGGAAACCTCATCATTAACCAAATCAAAATCAAAAGCGATACAAGCAAAAGAAGATATGACAGGAGAAACAGATGATGAATAAATAGAGGAGGTCGATGGATGAGTAAAATCCTCATCGACCTCTATCTGCGAAAACCCATACCACGCCTATATGTAGGAATGGTGACTGAAATATCAGGATCATTGGGATCGTGAATGGTAACAGTCTGCTCTTCATTGTCAAAGTTCTCAACAACCAAGCGAGCCAAAGCGTCAAAAGGACGACCCAAAAGGATGTCATATGCTGCATTACGGACAATATGAACCTGGAGATAAAGAATGACAGATTCGCCAAAACGAAATGGGACATTACGAGCGAATCCAACAGATGGATTGATCTTGCCATTCCCAGACTGAATGTTGATCTTGTGCTTTTTATCATAAGCAAGACCCAGCTTATGGCACACATCTTCCGACATGGCCACTATCTGACATCCAGGATCTAAGATCGCTTCAACATAAAGACGATCATTGACATATGGCACAAGGGTTCGAAGTGAACAACTCTCGACACCAACAATGCCAACATTAACCTCCGTCAGAGGTAAGTTGACATCCAAAGACAAATTGGAAGGAGGGGAATCGAACATATAATGTGCAAGGGACTCATCAGAATCAATATAATTACTCACCTCTTCTAAAGCTTGGGCGAAAGCAGGGTCAACCGCAGCAACAGGGTCCTTAGTAGGAATGCGCTTGATCGATACAAGGTCCCGAGTACCAGAACGAAGCTCAGGAGCAAGTGAGAGAAGCTCACCAACAGTCACAGAGATGGGAGTATCCATGAGACGAGCCTGAACACAACCTGCAACCTCAGCATTATATACTGGAGGTAATGACTTGTATGCAGGTCTGACTTCTTCAACAATGAGGAACAGGTTTAGCCGGCGCTCCAAAGTTGCGCACTCCTGGCGGGGCATAAGCTGCATCCTTAGCGTTTCGGAAGGGGTGTTCAGGTGCTGGAGGCGATGACAAAGGCTGAGATTGAGTAACTGGAACTGGTGCCTCTGGCAAGTCGAAGCCGAAGTGTTGTCGGTGGGCGCCTGCTGTCGCTGAGAGCGAGTCTTGACAGGGAAAGCCTGACGAACTCCAGTGCTGAAGAGCTGCGCCTCAATTGCCACAACTCGATCTTCGAGTGACAAGGAAGCGTTTCTAGAGGGTAAAGATGAAGTGGTAAAAGTAGGGAGGGCTGTCTTATGCTCAGAGACGACCACATCCGGCACAATCTCATGAAGCATTGACCCAGCTGCAACCTGATTAGGATTACGACGGTGCCACTCTTCCATGCGCTCTCGAAGCGTTGAACCAGTGATAGCTCGAGGGACAAACGCACCTGAGGGAAGAACTAACTTCCCGTTACCATCCAACTTAGCTTTGCCTTGTGCAATATACTCGTTGGCAGCAGCACAGCTGCGGAGGAAATGGGCAGTAGAGCCACAAAATAAACAACCATCTGAAGAAGAAGATGAACAGTTAGTTGAAGACTGAGACTGAAAGGCAGAAACAATCGTCTGTGCAAACTTCGAGAGGATGGTATCGAGCTGTTCCATCTTGACAAACTCGGAGGTACCTGACGATGAGGAAGGCGCTGGTGCTGGTGACGAAACAGGGATGATACCTGGAAGGTTAGATGATGAATTGAAAGAAGAACTAGCCGCAGTTCCTTGAAGAACCCAGCGTGCGGCGTCATAGAGCTCCTCTGAAGAGTATGGAAGCGAAGGATGATGATTGGGGAGTTGGATCTGCAAGCGCTGCATTATCCTATCCACCAATGCGTCACTGAACACATGTGTATAGGCACGACACTGCTCTGTAGCGCTTAAAACACCCTGATCAACAAGGTACTTCGAAACACCACTAAACTGTAGGTGATAGTCAGTCAAATCTGTCAGGGAGCGTATACCTTTAATCTTGCGCTCTCCTATGAGTCCGTAGAGGTCGCTGATGGTGTATCGGTTGGTTGTCTGGTTGTAGATGTCGAACAACTTCTTCTTGAAGTCGTCATAGATAACAGTGGCGGTGGTGAACTCTGGGAGCGCTTCCCAAGAGTCACTAAGCGATGAGTCGAGGTACTGAGTAGCATATTGCTTCTTCTGGACGTCATTGATTATTGAATGGCGGGTGAAAAGCGTTTCGAGTTGAGAGAAATAACAGCGGAGATCGGAGGGTTGTTGACGATCGAAGGTGGGAGCTCCACGCTCACCACGGAGAGGCATACCAGTTGTTGCCATCACTGGTAATGGAACAGAGGTATGAGACGACGAAGGATTAAGAAATAAAGTGACAAGAGGTAATAGTGGGGAAGAGGGACGAGAATAAGGAAGAGGAATGGAAAGAGGATCACGAGAAGGGTCTGAGGTTGACCAGCGATTGAGTTGGTCGAGTAAATCCGGCGAGGTAAAAGCTGGAGGTGGAGTAACTGGTGTAGGAGGTGGACTAGATAGCGGCGAGGATTCGTTGGATACTGGTAGTGAGGTAGATTGGGGAATAAGGATGTTGTTTACTAGGGTTTCTTCCGAGAAGGTAGGCGATGGCGACGACGATTCGGGGTTATCTGGGAACGCTCCGACGAGTTGGAGACGTGTATGACTGCGTAGTTGACGAGGAATGATGACTAGAGACGAGAATATACAACGGTGGAAGGCTTTGTAGAAGGAAATCCCTCGCGGTGGGCTCCAATTTGATGTGCGCGCGACGTCTTCAGGTGCGTAAACAAATCACACTGATGACCGGAGTGTGGTCAACGTCGCAAGAGTCGCTCTGAGGGTGCGTGTAGGTGTTTCCGTAGTTGACTAGGCCTTCGTAGCGATAGAATAAACAGATATTTGAAGCAGACGACGCTTCCTAGGACTGATATGTGAGACTAAAACTTAGTGGTTCGAAATGTGGGCATAAAAGTAGCTGTTTTATTTTTACAAGGCCCCGTAGACTATGTACAAATGTGAATCGGGGCTAAACTACTAACTAAGGGGGTTCGAAACGAAACAAGAAAGCGCCGAGGCGCAGCAGGAAAGGGTTCAAAACAAAAGGGATGACTTGAACTGGGTGAAATGAGGGGGTGAAGTGAGGGGATATGGGAGTTGGAATAAGAAAGGAGGGTAAAGGTTGAAGAAATTGATGAAATAAACGGACTTAACGCCCGTACGCATCATGGGGTGCGCTGGTTGTAAGGTACCATGGTCGGGGCTATCCCGTTTGGTATTGTGGCGGCTGATAGTAATGGAAACGAGCGACGCTCGTAGTGATAAAGTCGCGCCATGAGTTGGTGACGAAGCCGTGATAACCGGGATGGGAAAGCGTCGTGATTAGGAGCGCGTGCGTGCGTGCGTGATGGCGAAAATGCGAAATTGATGGGTTACGGGTGCAGGTGAGCACGCTGCTCATCAACGGTGAGAGCTCAAACAGGGAAACCACAGAGTCTCAGATCAAGCTTGAACAACTGGCTTATATTTCCCCGCCAGACACTTGCAGTCTGAGTCTTGGGTGCCTGTCATTCTCACAACATATTACTCATTGGCAATCAGTAGCATGATTGAACAGAAATTATCTATCTACATAAAGCTCATCACTTCGAAATCTCAATGAGATGCTTCCAGGCCTCCGATCTTGGATGGATAGCGCACTCGAACGGTGCCTTGTGACTGTGTTGTGGATCGTCAAGAGCGCTGGTCATTCCAATTAGATGATTAAACTCACGAGAGTAAGCCCACTTCATGCATTTCGTCGTCAATATCAATCTCATTTCCATTCGGGTCCTTTTTCTTGGTGATATTGAAGCACGCCAAGATCGATGCGAAGGTGAGCCAGAGCTTCACGCCAGATAGGTCAATCGGTGATGGAAGAGACAGCAGAAATAGACTTACAGTACTGCTAGCGACATGCTTTCCCACACAAACCCTACATGCGACGATTCATGAGTGGCTGTCGATTGAATGAGGTCTTAACAGCCTTACCTTCTACCGAAACCATATGCCAAAATACGATCATTGTCGTTGATTTTTCCGTCGGGCATCAAGAATCGTTCAGGTTTGAACGACATCGGATCTTCATACTTCTCCTCGTCGCGGTTCATTCCCCTGCCAATTTCAGCGTTAGTGTCGCATAAAGGGATCCACGACCAGAATAAGCAACATACCACACGTTTCCAAGGACCGCCGTACCTGTTCACAGAGGTCAATACAATGAGCCTTCAATCACACCAGGATTATACAACCACTGACCTTTCGGAATAAAGTACCCCTTATACCAATCGTCCACCAACGCAACGTGAGGGATAGCCGAAGGAAGTGGAGGGCACAGCCGCATCACTTCACGGTAAATCGCTTCGACGTACGGCGTGGATTCCCTATCATCGAAATTTGGAAGGCTCTCCGCCACTCCCAGGACGGCGTCCAATTCTGCCTGAGCCTTCGCTTGAATATCAGGATGAGTCGCCATGAGCCATATGAAGCTCAGCGTTGCAGACATTGTCTATAGAACAAACAAAATTTCTCAGCGGTCGACCTGCGTAACACGGCTTTGGGACGTACCGTCTCAGACGCAGCTTTCATGAGAGTAAATCAACATGAATAGAACATTCGCGGGAAATTTTTGTCGCGTACCTCCATAAGTCGTATTCGCGACGTTGAAAACAGCTTCTTCTTCTTCCGTCGAAGCACCTCTGGTCTGTTTCTTCTCCAAGAAATTACCCACGAGCGATGGTGGCGCAACACCTGCTGCCTATATCGGTCATTTGTCAAAATTAATCCGGAATACTCCCATATTCATGATAAGCAGAAAAAACCCACCATATCTTCCTTCAGGCTCTCCAACGGTATCCTCTTCATTATCTCAGTTGCTTCCCTTGCCTCCTTCGCCATTCGCTGAGTCCACGTCCACGGAACATACTTCAAGATCGGCAAGATATTCGCGAAGCTTCCACCAGGTGAGAAAACCTGAATCCCAATCTCTACCCCCTTATCGGCTGCTATCACAGCCGGATCCTCCAGGTGTTTGACCTCATATCCGTACATCGTCGTTAGTGGAAGTGACACGGCAAGCCTAGAACATTCCACAAGGAGTGTGATTTCGTTGATTTAACCTTCGATAGTCCGAGTCTGATACAAGCTCACATTCGATTATGCTCCAAAAACCTCTCAGGCGTTTCGAGTAGCCCGGATAGCATCTCGTGGACCTTTCTGATTTGCACAGGTCGGTACTGTTTCGCGTTCTGCGCGTTGAAGTTCTGCTGGCATATCCTCCTATGTGTGCGCCATTTATCCCCATAGGTATACAGAGCGAGGTTGTATTCCCATCCAACCCTGGAGATAAGCAAGTCGAATCAGCTGTGATCACGTAAAGACGAAGAAGAAAAAAGTAAGAGGCTTGAACGTATGAATGATAACCTACATCTCTGTCGTCGGCACCACGGATCGGTCAGAGTATATACTCGCCCGGTTCTCAAACAGCTCATTGGCGTCGTCAACAGAATTTAACACGATGAGACGCTGTCCAAGCGCATTCAGATATATAATCTTGCCTAACACACATTAAAAACCATCAATTCAACAGGGGACTGGACACAACGAATGACCTACTATTATACTTGCGACCCCAATCCATGTAGATCTTCCCAGCACCTTTCAACGGTATATCCAGCGCATTTCCTATTATCGGCTTCGGCTCAGGACCAGGCGGATACGGACCCTGCGGTTTCCTCAACGCATACTTAAGGAGGAGCGCACAGAGGGATGCACCGACAAGGGTGGTCGTTAGGGACCCAGATAGCAGCGTAGAGTCGTCGCTGTTCATGGGGGGGTGAATGATTATAAGCGAGAAAAAGGAAAGGCATCAAAGTCCTTATTCCAGTGCTTTTATATGCACAGACTCTGAGAGCCCATGCGATGGAAACGCAAAAAATAGAACGACGTGAAGGCAGCTCCCACCCCTGGGATCATCCTGTTACAAAACACGCACAAGAAAATGCATGTCACTCTGCTATCGTGTTGGTAGACAGCCTGTATTGCTTCTATGCATACACGCTTTTGATTCTTGGAGCTACATATCTACAAAACACTCTATCTAAGAACATATTGCTGGAAACTGGTTGCATCCGAATTTCGTGTGGTAGATAGTCGACAGGGGTCATTGTGCCAGAATCCGACATGAGATTCTCACGTCAATACGATAAAGAACCCATCATTCGGGCTTTCAAATGCCAAGTCGAGCGGGGTTTACGTATACAGTATAGAGTATAGAGGTCAGCCATCCGGTCCAAGTCATTGCGCGAGTTGCACATCAACGAAAGGGTGAATTCGCTCAAATTGACATAGAAAGGGGTATATGATTTTGGGACATCGGAACAGTAGGCCTCTAAATAAATGTCATTACATTTTGACTGTGTTGGACAACAGATAATATACATATCAGGTGTAATATTGGTATGCGTAGGCATACAGCTCGTAAGTCATTAGATTGGATGAGGTATGAGCTCAATCCTCCTAACGTCTGTCGGCGAAAAACGTCAAAATCACCAGAAGGTCATCAGTGAGGTCAGGTACACTTACGCGGAGCCGTTTGTAGATCCGTTAATCTTCCCGTTTGCATGGCCATCTGCAACACGGTTGGACCCCAACTTCTTCGTAACCGGCTTCTTGTAGGTTTGGAAGTAGAAGTTGACGAATAGATAGAGGTAGCTGGTAAGAACAGCGCAACCGAAGAGGCTCGACTTCGGTGAACCTGCACAGTTGGAGATATGGGGCATCTGGGGATAATACCTCCATACAACGGCTTGGTAAGCTGTCAAGTGCGAGTCAGTGGCGGTGAAGAGTGTCAATGATGTTTGTACTTACTGCCGAAGTACCCAAGACCGATGCCAATGATAAATTGTGTGATTTGCATGCTAGTGAGATATTTTTTCCACTGGATCGCTCGAATAAAAAATTGCTCGGATTCGAGAAAAACAAAACGAAGTTACGTACCCAGAACTTAGCACCACCAGCAGTAGCGTAGTAATAGTAGTCTAATGCGATTTTAGCAGATGAAAGGGGAATAAATGCGGAAAACGAACACATGATGACATGAACGGCGAGATTCATGACAATAATGCTCCAAGCCTACGAAAATGATTAGCTGGCAACGCCGAAAAAATCACCCCAAAAGACGTACACCGCTCATCTTGCCATTGAGTTGGATGTAGGCAAGCAATGCTGTAACGGAGTGATGGAAGACATGCAAGAACTCTATAACGACAGTGTCAGCTAAATATCCCACTTTAACTGAATGCCAACTCACGAAGGGGTTTCTTCTTGAGCGCCAGAAATACCGTGTCGAGAAGCTCCAGGTACTTGAAGTAATAATTGATCAAGTCAAAGAGTTTTCCGAGCAGAGAAACAGCAGTCAAAGAGTTTTCCGAGCAGAGACCATAGTAGAAGCCACGATTCCAAATTTTGGGTCCAATATCCTCGAGCATGAGAGCAAGAAGGAGAGCACTCCCTGAGCTTAAAGTAGCATTGTGAATTCGGAAGAGAGTCGTAAGTTTCAGGGCCTTCTTGTCCTTCATGAACCACTGAATCGAGAAAATGGTAACGAGGTAGGTGACAAGGGCACTGATGACAACCTGGTTAGTGGAAAGAGGACTTTCACCTCTCACCCATGCTTGAAGATGGGTTGGAAGGCGATACGGAGACAGTTCCAGGAGGAAGTCAGCAAGAGACGTCATGAGTGTAAAAGAGGGAGAAACTCGGAAATGTCTCCTTGTAAACAATTTCAACGAAATTTGAATGGTCTACATAAGTTTGACGGGAACGATGGTTCGATATTTCTCGCTTTACGAATACCAGTCGTCGGTCCCTGCTCGGCTCCCAAGACCCCTCACTGACAGCGCACGCCCTGCGGTTCCCGTCAACGGTGCACACCGAACCAGCCCCGAACGAACTAACGAACTAACCCGAATTATTTCAGGACAGCCATCCTGAAGTGGGTCAAGGTCGACCTTCTAAAACTTAAAGCCAAAATCTGTTCTATCGGGAAGTCCGTCGAAACGGGGGAGATCAGTTTTCCGGGCCCACACCACGTATGTAGTCCCAAAGCAAATGATGGCGGGCGCCCCTCCTGTAGGTCACCACGACTCACGATCGAAGGAATACGATGCGTTTTAGCGCTGTGGCCTCATCCATCAAAAAAATATTCCAAAGCCGTAGTTATTCCTTGCTCCACCGTACAAACCCGAACACAGCCATGGTTTCTCGTGCAACCATATTGTTATATCGCCCTGTTACTTCATCTCGTTATACGGATGGCTGTTGACAGCGTGTCGCAGACTCGAAGCTGCCTGTATCCTTCTCAGCCATAGTCTGTATCGAGTCTCATCTTCATATGTACTTACAATACAATCACACCTTGGATACCTGTCCATTCCTCACTTATACCTATGAAGAAGAGTAACAGAAATCATCTTTTTTACCCCCCCCCCCCTCACTTCGAGTTTTGAGCCCATCGCCACACTGAGCGCGCGCGAGACCTCAAGAGCATAGAGAGCATCTGATATATTCACCCAAACCTTATCTCACAACTCACACTGTTCCCTCGCTTGGGAACTTTTTTCTATTCAATCGCCATCCCTTCCACAAGGTTTCACACTCACACCAAACTATTCACATCCTACGAGGAAACACCTTTCTCCTCCACAACGGGTGTGTGGCTTGATGGTGCCTTCCAACACCGACAAATATTTGCCCTTCGCTTGCTTCGACGCGCTAAGAGGAACATTCGAAATGTGGCAGGTGTAGAGTATAACGAGCAATATTGTTTCCGAGTTCCAGAATCTTGGACCACAGCAACGGCAGATGTTTAAACAGGATTAGGGTATTATTTAAATGTCCTGTAAAAATGTAAGAAAAGTCAAATACGTCGAGACTCTATTGGGTGCTACTCTCATAACCACTGGCAAAATCGGACTCTCCATTCAGTGGCGTCCACTATCGTGCCCCACACTCACCCAAGCTCATGAATATGTCGACCTTGTTGGTGATGTGGATCGCCAGCATTCAAAATGACAGATTTGTTAGTGCCTCAAAAGTTGGATAGCGAGAACTGTTCTGCGTGTTGAACGGGAGTGAAGAACAGCCAATGCCTTTCAAAACGTCGACGCATCGCTCGTCTCGTGGTCCTAGGGCTCGAACTTGGCAAACCCCGAGAGATCCAAACGAAAGTTCAGACACGAGATATGGGGAGCCGACACCTAAACGGAAATAAAACATCCAAAACGAAAATGAAAGGTGGGACTAACTATACGATGGAAAGGAGGAGGGGGTCAAGCCGTCGGATAGGTTGGGTGAATGCTTTAGAGAACATGAGCTGATGCTGAGTCAGTTGTTGGCGTGGCCCCTTAAAAGTGTGGGTGCGCGCGCGCGCATGACTGGTCGTTCGACTCGGAATCAATCCAAAAACGGATCAGCGCGAGGCTCATAGTCGCTTGATGGAATTACTTACTGATTAGGACGATCTGGAAAAAATATTCCCGGCTCAGGTGTACAGTTGGAATGGGATAAATATCCATTGATGTTGCAATTCTCCGCTGCAAGGCAGTGTAATCAACGGAGATCTCTGGAATAAAGCGAGAGTATTCATACCATCGATCTCTGAAAAGATGGAGTTGGTGTGTTAGCAGAAACAAACGGGATATGCCTGGAAAAATCGCACTAACACCACTTGAGATTGAACCATAACCATCTCATCACCTGCCGTATCTACGTCGATTCTACAAAAAGCAAATGTCGAACACCACTAAAGAATATGAAAATCTCGGAATCAAGGGCCCATTAAGTGTTGTACCCGTAACTCCGGAAGATGTTAAGGGACAGGATATATTCGTTTACCTGTATGCCCTATTTATCCTCCCATCCATGTCGAAAGTTGAATAGCAAGGCTCACAACACTCATTGTTCTCCAGTCTCATGGGCCCCACAGGCGCAGGGAAGAGCGCTGTAAGCATAATTTCGCTCAATTGATAGACTTCGTCTTCCCATCTTTGAAAATCGCCTTTCGTTCCTCCCCAGTTCATCGAATCACTATCACCCAATCGGAAGCTGGAGATTTCAAAGGACTCACTCGAAAGTGTCACCCAGGAGGTTGTCTGCTATCGCGTAGCCAATTTGACTCACGACCATTGGGGTGTTGTACTTTTGGATACCCCTGGCTTTCTCGATGCCATGTTGTCTGAGAGCCGAATCACGAGGAGAATCACAGATACATTGAATAAGTTAAGGTGTGTACTTGGCTGTTTGACAACTGAATTGACATGAACACTAATACAGACTAATGTTTTTTTCAGCCAGGTCACTGTAGCATTCGTTGTATGCATCCTTTACTTCCAACCCATCACTGATATACGCTTGGGACGGTCAAAACGGGATGCAGTCAAGCTCCTCAAAGCATTTGCCGAGTCATTCAAAGCTACCGCAATCGCCGTGGTAACAACAATGTGGAATCAAATTTCAACCCCTAAGCAAATTGAAGATGCCAACTCTCGGTTTAGTAGCTTACAGAATGAAATATATGTGGTATGTGGTTAGATTTTGATGATGCAGATGAAATTTATTGTTTGATCAGGATTCTGTTAGGGGACTTGGCATCCGAGTCACAAAGTTTGAGTTTTCCAGTGACTCAGCCCTGTCAACGCTGGATGCCTACCCGGGTGGATGGTCCCATGATGAAGACAAACCACAGACAATGGGTCCCCAGTACCAATCCCTCATCCACAACAGCCTCCTTGAACGTATTGCCAATGCTCAGCAACAGCTCCATATGCTTGCAGCGGACAAACAGAATGCATGCACCCCTGGAAGAGAAGATCCCCTTCTTCTTGCAGTTGTTCTCAGAGACGAGAAAACAGTATTAGCTGCCCTACAATCATTTGTGGATGACCTGGTTGCCAGTGGACTGACTGGGCTGACAGTGCTAGAGTCCCTTTTGGATGCAAGCTACAACGCCAACACGAGCGCATGCTCATCACCTTGGTCGAGGACGATTCTTCCATCAAATGTATCAACACTGGAGCCTGAAGAGCTGCTCATCTCGGACCGCATCTCACTTACATTCGCGTCCCCAATTCTGTCGGATGTTCAAAATCAATCTCAAGAACCATCCTCGTCACACATCGTTTATCCCTCCCTCCCTCCACGCTTTCTGGTCTCTACCTCATTTCAGCGTCAATTGACTCCATCTCCATCTCCATCCCCGTCGCATAATGCACTAAAATCTCGCCTTAAAGATGCCATAGCTCCGCTCAAGGGAGTTTTCAAGAACGTGAAGAAATAGTTCTTTCTGTTGTTCATATCCCGAGTCTCACGTCAATTAATTCCTTACTTTGCACGTTTTTGTGTGCTTTCTTGTTTCTTTGATCAGGTCTCTTCCATTGCTTTAACTTTACTTCCAATGGATTCTTTCGTGAGCCAGATTCGCACTGAGTATATATAAGGGACTCGTGAAGTACATGTTTGACGATATAGCAGCACGAAGGACGTATATATTCGCAAGTGTGCGAATGAGTAATGGTCCCACCAGGTGAGCGGATGCGGATCATGCACTGGGCAATCTGTGACGCAGTTAGATGAGCCAAAACAGTGCGACTCATGCTTGATTGATGTACACTGTCTGTGACGCAGATGGATGCTCCTTTGCATATGCGCGATGGAGAGCTAAAAAGGAAGGGATGGAGTAGACGAAGTGAAGTGTGATTCATAATGAGTGCAATCGGTCACCCTGATTGACGTTCTGATGTGAGTCGAACAGGAATACCATCTCAATAAAGCAGAGAGTGAACTCGTAACCACATACAAGTTAAATTTACCCATAAAAATATCTAGCCCCGATCACTTGAAACGACTCTTGTCTTGAAGACTGGTACGGCGCTCCAGCAGCATCCATCTTCACCTCATTTCCATCCTTCTCAACTACCCCCTCTGCCTCTGCCTCTCTCATGCTACCCATCTTTCTACCCTCCCCAACCGCCAACCCTACCAAAACGCGACTCAACACCCGAAATATTATGCTTCCCTCTCTGTACCCCATCCCACCTAATACTCCGAGAACGTCCAGCAACAATGTTTCCTGGCACAGCAGCGAGAACCAGGACCAGCCAAAGCGCCATGAAAAGCAGCTTAGGGTGTTCATGGAGGTGATACAGGAAGAGTGAGGTCCATTGCTGTCGCCAGAGCTGACATATGGGCCAAAGTGGCGGCGGGCCCATGTCAGACGTCTCGTTCCCCTGGCAACCTGGCCCTCCACCTCACATAGTCCTCCTGAATTATAAGAACGGAAGTGTAAATGCGCCGGAATTAAATTCTGAGAGCTGAGTGGTGAGTGGTGCGCCGTTGAATTGACTGGGGCGGCGACGAAACGTATCCGGATGTGGTAGAGATGGATGAGGGATGAGGGATCATTTGGAATGCGCTGGGGTCGAGTAAAGCACGTTGCGTGGTGTAGGAATTCCCAATTGAGGATGAACGATGTCGGGTGTGATTGACATAGCTTGGTAGTCGGGTTATTGCGGAGATGACAGTGCATTGAAGGATGTGGTCCTGCCATGTTCAACAGTCGCAGAGGAATGAGGGGGACCGACGTTGACATCGCTTGGTGACGTGTCAGAGATTGTGTCGCTTTCGCCGGTGATACGGTCATGATAGGTCATCCTCGTCATACTGGTGAGCGATGTTTATTGATTGTGGATAATCCCAGAGCGCTAAACTTGCTGTTGGCCAACCAAGGTGACCAGATGACGAGTGGTGATTACCTGGATGTGAGAGCATAGGGGCTGAAGGGAGCGAAAGCGTTGGGTGTGTCCAAGTGACTAGTTAAGGATACGGCTGACGACGCTAGAAGTGAATCAAATGTCAGCTAAGGTCTGGTAAGATTCGGAATGGAAGTAATGAACAATACCTGTGGCATATCCTTTATGAATCTTCCCCCGTCCCATCACGCTAACACTCTGAACATCCTCACAATCTGCATGAGTTACTCGTTGCTCCGCCACACCTCACTCGCAAAACGGCAAAAAGTGGCCTCAATCCAAGCTTCCTCCGCTGTAGTCCAGCGTGAATCCCTGCAGAATTGCGATATGAATTTGGGTGAGGTTGTACTAGTGTTGGAGCATGGGATCTTTTGGGCGCATCGTCAGTGGCTACAGCCTTTAAAAGAAGAGAAATGAAATAAATGTCACCCCTGTGTGCCATCGTCTGGAGCCATATGCAAAAGCATGTGCCTCTGGTTGGGATATATCGTAATCGTGGTCCACAAGAGCGCGGTGCATGTTGAAGAGTTCCTGTAATCAAGGGGTTAAATTAGGTTCCATGTGAGATATAAAGCGAATAGAGAAGGATTGGGCTATGACGAAGACTTGTGAGACGAAAACCCAGATCTGTCGTTCAGAACAAGAATCGACAGCACACAGGATAAAGAGATGACGTCAACGGCGATGATGAGAGAAGGGGTTGAAATGACTTTTGGTGTGGAATGAGGACAAAAGATTGGGAGATTCACAGCTTCAGCGTTTGAAGAACTGGTGCGAGAGTGATCATTATTTCATGTAGCATCCATGAGTGAGTCAAGATAAAGCCAAAAAAATGACATTCCACTTCGGAACATAGACCGGTGACCATCCCTCTATGAGGGATCCTCGATAGAGGGACCGGAATATCTGAGTTTGAAATGGGGGGGTATTTCCTATGATCGCCATCAGCTATGGAACGAGTAAAAGAATGGCCCGTTTTGGACGAGTCGATATAAAAAGATCGTTGAACTAAAAATAGTCCATCATCAAGCCCCTAATGAGTTCGTAGTGCGCTCAATAAAATTAATTTATCAATAAAGATGAGCTGCGATTGAAATTTGGCCTCTGTACTCATCGTTATGGACGTCGACGAGGACCCTGGACATGTTGTTCTCACTGTCAAGACGTTGTGGGAGTATGTGGATTTGAGTTATTGACTGGTCGTTTGGAGATGCGAAGAGCTTCTCTCGGTAGGTACGAAGCTCACCGCTTCCTGACAGAACATGCAGAAAGAACTTTGCAGGTGTGACCTTTACACGATGCAGGTCGCTCCTGAGAACTCGGGCGATACACTCCACTTGACTCTCCCTCTCGTGACGCTGCCTGGGTTGTTTAAACAATGCACCAGAGCGTTTAGGTGAAGCGGCTAGCCGGGGCATATCATGAGACCCAGTCCAGAGTGTATCCGTTTCATAACTGGCTTCAGAGTGTGCCCGTGGTCTGGATTGCACCTGGTGTTGGATGGACTGAAAAGACTGACTCGGACAGGGATATGGATGGAATCGAGGTGATTCCGATGCTTGAATGGATCGTAAGGTTGATCTATTATTGGGTGGTGGAGAGTACATGGAATGAGGTGCTTCGTAAACTGGTAGAGTGGGAGCACTAGGGCTCGATGAGAATAATACACTATTACTGTAAAATTAATTGCTTCAATTTAGTGCTAAGGCAATCAATAATATATCAGATATCATACCTTGGAACACCTCGGAGCCTCTCATGTTCGCCTAAGGCTACGCTACCGTCATCTCTACCCAAAACCCTTCCATAATTCACCCCGGGGACCACAGAACTTGGGGAAAATGGCTCGTGTCGACTGAAATGCGTCCCTGGGTCAGTAAATGGTGACGGTGGGATTGAACTGGCTGAATGTGATGGAGAAGGAGACGCTGTGAAATCCAGGGTTACTCCCTGGAGCCATGGAGCGTTGTCCGTGGTTGGTCGACGTTGCCGTGCAGCTGCTTGACTTCCGGGTACCGCAAATGTGTCAAGACTAGACCCTGCAGCATTTCCGGAGGGCTGTGATACCCCTAGCGCAGAGTTTAGGCAGAACACATTGTTCTCGTAGACTTTCTTGGGCATTTCGACACAAGGTGGAGCGATTACAAGGGACGAAAAACCTCGAGGACGAGGATTCGCCATGTTGAACTTCGAGAATTTCAACGTGATCTATTTTTAGTTTTAGAATTTGATCGTATCTACTTTATATATCCATGCCCCCCTAATTGGGACGTTCTAGGTGCTTTTCCATCGATCATAGGAAATACCCCCCCGGCCCGACCTCTAAAATTCCGGTCCCTCTATCGAGGGTCCCTCATAGAGGGACGGTTACCGGTCTATTCGGAACACACTAAAAGCGATGAGGGTCGGTCAGAGTCAGCATGGATAAAATCACCAGAGAAAATTTACTCACATATATCTACTTGAAACCAGTTGAAGAATTCAATACATAAATTACTTATACCATAATCTCCTCTTGCGTCGTTGACCAGTTCATCAGAAGCACCAGGCAAACTGCCCAACCCAACCTTGCCCATCGCCGTATCTTAGGGTATTCCTTTTTCCAAGGGTAAAAATAAGCCTTCTAGCGGAATAGGAAACATAAAAAGGGAAAAAGAGACGGAGGGTGGATGTTGAGCTCAGTTGCAGGGTGACAATGATGGTGGTTGAGAGTAAACCTGTTTGAGGGGTGTGGGCGGCTTGATCCCGACTTCAAACAACGATGATCACTTTCCCACTTCCTTCGGCAGGTGACATCTGGCACCGCACACCCACCACCCGTCCTCTTGTTATCGTCCTCAGTTTAGACTTTTGAATTCCGGCAATTTTTTGCAGGGGTCACTGTTTACTTCCTATTATGATCGTTTTTCTATTTTTCTCGTTGAAACCATTTCAACCCTACGGCGATCTTATTACAGCCCAGGAAAACTGCTACCACTCCCTTTTCAGCGAGCTAAAACTGTGGTCATACGATTCGTTGGTAGTCAAACCCCACTGGTGAGAGTGATACGAGGTTTCGCATCTTTTCTCAACTCCGCCCATTTTCAGTTGCATATTCCCGCTCGAGTCATCATCCCCTGCTTGTACCGCTATCGTATGAGTGCGCGAATCGCGTCAGTCCATCAACAGCGCTCGCATCGGCCTCTCTCAACACAATCGCCGCGCGACGGAATCCACCACAGACGACATGATACAGAAACCGTATCAGCAAACAAGTGAAGATTCGGCTCAATGAAAATACTCACAACAGCGTGGGCGTGCATAGCTGGGATTGGGAGGGAGAGTGTCGATCTCAGGAAGATACGAGAAAGGTATCGTGACTCCACCCAGAATTACACATTTATGAGGACATCAAGAGCCAGTTCGCGTATTAAACAATGTAATTTATCTGACTTAAAACTGAGGCGAGCAGAGGAACAAAGAATGCGTCTACATTACGGTTGTGAATGTCAATGGATTGGGGTCCTGGCTGGGTCTCATCGTAGAAGGCACGATGAACTGAAGTAGTCAAGGCCAAGAGGAGGCGATGCGCGATTGGAGTGGGTGTAAAAATGGTGATATTTACAGATATCAACGATAGAGCTGATTGTGAAGAGTGAACAGAAGGCGGAGCGGGAAGGGTGTAGCAAACGTCGATTGGTGTACTGTTGCGTTCTCACCCAGCCCGATGACCCATCCATTGCCCACTCAATACTACGTCTTACCTCAACTTTCAAGTCCATGCAATCAAAAAAATTTAATCCCTTATTCTCTTTAAGACTGTGCTTTTATCAAACCCCGTCGAATCTGTCGATGGAGTAAGTACAAATGTTACATTCCATTGCATTTTTACCATCTCATGTTGTCGCAAGGCTGTAACGAACCTTGAGCTTCATCACCTTGTATTAATAACCCTCGATGTTTCTAACCATTGTAAACCTCAGAGTCCCCATTCGCGACCTTGTACCGTGTTCAAATAATTCTCAGATACCAAAGGACGTCGAGTGCGAATGGGTAGAGGGTAACTAGATGAAGCATGTAACATGACCCCAGTCAATGGAGGGTGTAGTAATCGAGGTCGTGAGTATTGTAGCCTTTGGCTCGTCAGTATTGTCGCTCCCCCCCCATTCTCGGTTTCATTCGCTCCTTTATGCAGCCCAGTCATTGCCTACCTATGACGTCCCTCATTCAGTTACTCGTATTACCTCTGCCGGAATTCCATTCATGCTGGGCGCATTCTCCTGTTAGCCTATTTTGAACATTAGCTTCATCAATAGCAATGCTATTTAAATCATCGACGATTCATGGCTGCAGATAACTACGACGACCATAGAGCGATCCTAATTCCTCTCAATTTCTCTCCCTTTCCGCTTCCATTGATAAATTTCCTGAGGCTCGTTCCAGCTCTAGTACGTCCTCGTATCTTACTATCCAGACGCATTTTAAACACATCCTCTCGCGATGGGTGAACTGCGAGATGACATCGACATTGAAGGGATCACCGAGCACCGGTGTTGGAGACTCAGGCTGGCAGCAGACACATAGCTGTCACCTCGGTGTTATTTTGCATAATCGATATCTGATAAAATGGGATTGGCATGTTGACAGCAACACGCGGAGTGCGTATGGCAGAATTGCATCATTGTCTCTCAATATTGAAATATAGCCATCTTCTTGGGTTATATATCTACAAAAAATCACAATGTCCCAATTCGAAGGTCCCATATATGTTGTACCTGTAACTCTAGAAGATGTGAAAGGACAAAATTTGTATGTTGTCATGTATGTACTATTTATAACCCCGTCCATGTTGAATAGCAATGCTCACAAAATGACTTGTTCTCCAGTCTCATGGGTCCAACGGGCTCTGGGAAGAGCGCTGTTAGTATAGTTTTACTACTTTAATATGTTTCATCTCCCCAACTTTAAAAATCGGCTTATGTTGCTCCCCAGTTCATCGAGTCACTATCGCCAGATCAGCAGCTGGGGATTTCCAAGGACTCGCTCGAAAGCGTCACCCAGGAGATTGCCTACTATCGAGCAGTCAAATTGCATACTTACGGTTGCCCTGTTATACTAGTCGATACCCCGGGCTTTCTTGACACTAAATTGTCAGAAGGCCGAATAACGACAAGAATCAGAGATACATTGGATATTTTATGGTGTGTAGTTAGTTGCTTGACAACTCAAACGGACGATGTCATAGTCACTAATATTGAATGACACTTTCTGCTAGTCGATCATCCTCGTATGTATATGTACACATTGTTTACTTCCAACCCATCACCGACATACGGATGGGGGGGTCAAAACGGGATGCAGTCAAACTCCTCAGAGCATTCACAGAGTCATTTCAAGCTACTGGGATCACCGTAGTAACTACAATGTGGAACCACATTTCAACCCCTAAACAAATTGAAGAAGCCACTCGTCGGTTCAGCAGCTTGCAAAATGAAATATTTGTGGTAGGTGGTTTACTTTGTTATAATGAGAATAGAATTTATTGTTTCGTTAGGGATCTGATACCCTTCCCATCAATGTCGTCAAGTACGAGTTTTCCAATGACTCAGCACTGTCGATCCTGGACAATTTTTATGGTGGATGGTATCATGACAAGGACACATCACAAAACATGCATCCACAGTATCAATCGCTCATCCAAAACAACCTACGTGAGCGAATCACTAACATTCACCAACAACTTGAACTACTTGCCGAGGACAAGCAGGATGCAACCACACATGGAAGAGAAGATCCCCGCCTTCTCGAGGTTGTTCTGAGGAACGAGAAAGCGGCATTAGGCGCGCTTCAGTCATTTTTGGACGACCTGTATGAGATTGATCCGAAGAGTTGTCGGTCACGTTTACCGTCGCTCCCTCTCCGTGTCGCTTTGAAATATCGCTTCAGACATTTTGTTGTGACTGGGAAGAGGGTATTCCGTAAACAAAAGTAGACAAGCTTTACTTTCTTATCTGAATTTCATTGAAACAGTGTTGTGTGACTTTCATATCCATAGGCTCTTGATTGTAGTGGACTCGAATTTTTTGATCCCCATATCTAGGAATATAAACAGATTTACACCTTAGTTCGGCAATAACGGAAGCCATACTCTCAGTTCATCAGAGACGAGATGCTCGAGTTCATTAATGGGAGCGCACATAAATCTATGCCGTTTGGTACCCACTGGACGGCCAAAAAATGGATGAACACCGTCCTACATACAGGACGAATAGGGCACGTTGAGTGCTACAGGAAGGATTGATGTCAATGTGGGTAACGATATTGACGGAATGGATTGAATGAAAAAGCGATTTGGGTCATAGAACTACAGTTTATTTACACTGTTACTCAACATGAGTACACTACAGTCGGATCGGGTTAGCTGTGCGGGATGTATAAACGATGCCAGCACAATAATACCCACACATTTCTAGCGCAAACCTGCGCCGCCTGTCCATGACTTGTATTGATAGCTGGACCGCCGCTCCTCTCGTCCCTTTGCCTTCCGCGCTGCCTACGATCTTCTCTATGCACTCTCTCATCCCACCCATCTATTCACTCCGCCACCAACCTCTCAATAACGACGTTTGCCACCGCATCGGCATTGGTGACCCCTAGGACCAGTAAACAAACATGAAAAGCAGCGCGGGATGTTGAGGTTCTTGTTACAAGAGGCGCGAGGACAATCAGCAGACCCCAGCTTGACTTGTGAGCCAAAGTGGCCGCATTCCACGCCGCCCAATAGCCAAGGTCCCGTCGCACAACATCATCCTCAAACAGCCCTGCATCTAGTCACCCTTACCATGCCTGAGCCATAACGAGAGGTGAGCATTAAATGTTGAGCTGTTGGGTCAGAGTGGGCAGCGATCGTAACGGCTAGCGATATTGAGAGACAGAAGGCAGAATACTGGTGATGAGAAAAAAGCGACATGATCAGGGAAACGAAAATTTGTTTGGAGAAAAGCAGTGAGGCCACGTCGTTGAGATATTGGAGAGGGGTAGAGAAGATAAATGGCATGGGGGCTTGTTCAGGAGTAATGAAGGTGAAGTTCCTCGTTTTCATCGGCGTAGGAATCGCCAATTGAAGATGAGCACGCAGGTGCCGGGGAGCGATGTAAATATGTGGTAGGATGATCGCAGCGATGGCAGCAGGATGAACGACGTGGATTAGTGAGGGTCGTAGAGGGATGATGGAGGCCAACGACGACGTCGCTTGATGTGTAAGCCATCGCATTGCTGTAGCCAGTGTTGGTGGTGATATGTTCATGATAAGCCACTCCCGTCGTACTGGTGAGTAGTGATCAACAATTGCAACACTCCTGACGGGCTATATGCGCTTTCAGCCAACCAAAGGGGTGAGGTGATGACTCGGGTGACATTCAGGCGGCCACTGTGTAGAGCAGAGAGGTAGTAAAGAAAACGAGGGCGTTTTTGGGTGATCAAGCTGGAGCGGAAGTTAGTATACACAACGATGCTGCATGGAGTCTTATTACTCACGAAAATACGTTGCCCCAACCACTTGAAACGACCATTGTAGTATTAAATGGTGGGTCGCTGCTCCTATGATTCCCTACATTCATCCCCTCGTCCTGTTCCTTCTCAACCACCTCCTTCGTAACCCCCTTTATCTCATTCTCGTTGTCACCCCACCCCAACCGCCAATCCGACCCGGACACGACTCGACATCCAAATATCGCCCCTCCCTTTCTGTAACCCCAAACCCCACCCGAAACTCCGACGACATTCAACAACGACATTTCCTGAGGCATCGGTGACAACTAGGACCGGCAAACAACCCTTAAAAGCATCACAAAGTGCTGGGGTTCGTGCTATGGGAGGAGTGAGAACCATCGTTGCCGCCTGACTTGACTTATGAGCCAAAGTGTCCGCATGTCCATCTTGCCAGGGTCCAACAACATTTCCTGCCACGACGACGGCAGTTAGAGCGAGCAAATGACCATGAAAAGCAGCGTAGGATGTCGAGAGAGGTGTTATAAGAGGAGTGAGGTCCATCGCTGAACTCTGGCTTGACTTATGAGCCAAAGTGTTGGCGTGCGGTTCGCCTGATGGCCAAGGTCGCCTCACACCAGCACCTTCCATTTTCGTTTCCTCCCGTTCACACCAGCCTTTCACTACCCCTACTCTGCAGAGAGAAAAGGTTGAACGGAGTGACTGAAGGCGAGTATTCAATTATCAGAACAGGCGGCGACGGCAACCACGCTGGTGATAGGTGATTTTGTGCTTCTTGTGAGCATAAAGGGGAGAACGTCGGAGATGCTACCTGAGTAATGTGATGACGGAAGTGGACGCTAGTACCGGGTGGTGTTGTGGAAATGGTAGAGGTAGATTGAGTAGGAGAATAAGCAACGGGAGCCATAGAGGGTCATTGGAAGTGAGTAAGGTGGATGGGAATGAAATCCAGAATGAACGGCGCAGGGAGTAATGGCGATGAATCGGTGGTGGGATGGTCCTGCCAACTGGAGTACGTTGAAGATGTGGTCCCGCCACAATCCCAGAGGGATGAGTGAGACCAACAGCGATGTTTGATGAGGCGTCGGTCATTGCGTCACTTCCTTGGTACGCAATGTGTAGGGGAGAAAACGAGACTGCTGAAGCCGCGGGGTACAGAGTAGAAGTTGATTTAAAAACAGACATCTGCGGAACGACGAGACCAGATCCTTAATACATGCAGAAAACTTGTATCGTCAGTATCGCTGGCCATAAGGTGAAGAGACGGCAGACATACCTTGTTTTGATATACAGCACATAGGCCTGAAGCCCTTCTCGTCGTGTTGGGTGGTAAATGGTAGATGAAGCGAGCGCGCATGATGGGTGTAGTAAAATGTAGTCTAAGAATCAGGGATTAGTTGAAGTTTTGGAAGGTTGGTATGAGAGATACACAAGGAAAACCAGATGAATAAGTCGAGGACAAACCGGGCCTGCGTGTTCTCAACGATCCTCGTGAGTACATAACCCCATTTCACCATCTTTCTTCGTGCAAAAGCTCTGAAAAAAGTCCCTGCCCGGCTACCAGAGGACAACCTTAGCGACGATGACGAGATCACAGGTCAACCAGTTCATTGATGAAAAAAGGATGAGATTGTGCTGAAAATGACGAGTCTAGATTAGCAGGGAAGGTTAAAAAACGATCTCATGGTACTCACAGAAAACTATACTAAGCCATTTGAAATTCCAAAATGCACATCATCATCCCCGACACTGTGATTGACGTGGCTGACCGGGACACCTAGCAATCAACCCGCTCAACCCACTTCAACGTGCAGCGCTGCTGAGGCATTCCTTCGTCCACAGTCAACCATGAACGACAAAATCACAAGTAAAAAAGATGGAAAGAATGAGGTGACGAGGGATGTCAACCATTCAATGATGATGGTTTGGGACAAACCCTGTTGGGTCGACGGCTTGATGTTCATGGTGAGTTCAAACACCAACAAATAATTTACCACTGTTATCCCATCCACCTCCCCGCCTTCAACATAACTCCCTGGCTACGATCAATTCATCTGAATATGTCCTCTCTTCATTCACATACCTTGGCCAGTCAGAGATCAATGCTCTTTATTTGCGTGATTTCTCGCTATTCTTCACTGACGTCATTGAGCGCACCATCATCATATCACTCACCTTGCATCGTCACCCTCACATCTATCCCATTCATCTACCATCTCATTTTTGTGTTTGTATTGTTTTCCATTCGTCACCCCACTGTTGCGCGCTCATCAGCGGGTGGTATCGGTCGGCATAGGTGAAATGGAGTCCAAGTCCAAGTGGTGTAATTAACCATTGATGACAAATCTCGGACCAACGGAGGTCGGTATCTAAAAATATATCGACAGCGACACGCAGACTTCGCCTGGAGGGACCGGTCCCGCCTCTTGAGATCGAACCATAACCATCATCCCTCATTCCATATCTACGAAACGCAGAATGTCGACCATCACACAAGAGTATACACACCTGAAAATCAAGGGTTCACTCGGAGTTGTTCCCATCACCCCAGAAGATATAGAAGGGAAATCATTGGATGTCTACATGTACGTGCTGTTACCGCTTTATCCAAACCAAACGTCAAGGCTTAGGATGCTCCTCCATCAGTCTCATGGGTGGGTCAGGATCAGGGAAGAGCTCTGTATGTATCATTTTACTTCTGCTCTAATCCCCCGATTTGCAGTTTTGAGAGTTATCTTTTCCAGTTCATCGAGCTGCTATCTCCGGATCAGAAACTAGAGATTTCAGGGGACTCACTGGAGAGCGTCACCCAGGAGGTGGTCTGCTATCAAATCGTCAATATGACGGTGGGGAAAGGTCAATGGACTGTCGTACTCATGGATACGCCTGGATTTCGCGACCCCAGGATGTCTGAGAGTCGAATAATGGCGAAAATCATGGATGCGCTGGATAGTTTACGGTATGTCTTCAGTCTTCTTCCAACTCCCTTGACGTGGGCAATAATACTGAATGGTTCTTCCGAATAGTAAATCTGCTTCAAGGGTCGCTGTGTACATCTTTTATTTCCACCCCATCACCGATATCCGCATTGCAGGTACCAAACGGGATTCAGTCAAGCTCCTGAAATCGTTCGCAGAGTCGTTTGAAGCCAGCGGGATCACTGTTATTACCACGTTGTGGGATCGCATTTCAACCGCCAACGGCCAGCGGGTCGAGGATGCCCATGGTCGGCTTCGTTCTTTGGCCGATGAAATATTCGTAGTAGGTGACGCACAATATTACAGTGAAATTATATTTAGTATTTCAATAGCAGTCTGATGAGCTCCGTATCACGGTTACCAAGTGTGATTATTCAAAGGATTCAGCACTCTCTATCCTGGACACCGCACACGGTGGATGGCTCCACGAGAGAGAAATGCCCCAGACTCGGGACCTCAAATACCAATCCCTCATTCGCAACAATCTCGTAGATCGAATCAACAACGCTCAACAACATCTCCAAATTCTTGCAGATGACAAGCGGAATGCAACTACAATTGGAAGGGAAGATCCCATTCTGCTCCAGTCCGTCCACAAGGAGGAGAGACAGGTCTTAGATGCCCTAGAGTCCTTTGCCAACGACCTTCGCATTCTGGACCCAACAGTATATCGATCTGTTTTTCCGGATCCAGATGTCCCAATTCCCCGACATCCTTTACCACATTCTTCACCCCTTCCAGAGACACGTCCACAACACTTGGCAACATCTGATGATCCGATTCGCACCACAGCTCAAACATATAAATCCCTAAAAATCAATGGTCCATTATCTGTGGTACCTGTGACACCTGAAGATGTGAAAGGAGAAATCTTATTTGTTGACATGTACGTTCTGTTGCTATGCTGTAAAATTGAACGTCAACACTTATATTGGTACTGCTTCTCTATGAATCTCTAGTCTTATGGGGCCAACAGGTTCTGGTAAAAGCACAGTAAGAGTCATTTCACAATGTGTCCTGCAAAGTGCTTACATATTTTTATGAAATGGTGTTCATTCCTCAAGTTCATTGAGTCATTATCGCCAGAACAGAAGCTGGATATTTCGGGGGACTCGTTGGAGAGTGTCACTCAGCATGTCACCTGCTATCAAGTTGTCAATTTAGGCCATCAATTATATAACACCTGTTATATACTGATGGATACTCCTGGCTTTCTCGACCCCAGGCTGCCAGAGAGCAGAATCATGACCATGATTACACAAAAACTAGATGATTTACGGTATGTTGTTTGGATCACTGTTTGGCATGTGTTTTGGATATTAAATGGTGTGGCTTGGCAGGCATTCCGCCACAATGGTTTTTGTGTCTATGCTCTACTTTCAACCCATCACTGATATTAGATTCGGTTTGAAAAGGCATGCACTTAAGCTACTCAGAGCAGCTGCAGGGTCATTGGAAGACACTGCAGTCACTGTGGTTACCACAATGTGGAATCACACTTCACACCCCAAGAGGATGGAGGATGCTAGTCGTCGATTTAGCACCTTGTCAGATGAAATTTTTCAAGTAGGTGGTTTACATTTTTACATTGAAAATAGGACTTATTCCTGTGATAGCGATCAGATAGACGTCCTATCAAAGTCACAAAGTTTGAATTTTCTACAGATTCAGCACTGCTAATTCTGGATGGGGTACATGGAAGATGTCACCATATAGAGGACACATCACAAAACATGGATCCCCAATACCAATCCCTCATCCTCAACAACCTCCTTAAGCGCATCAGCAACACTCATGAACGACTTCTCGCACTTGCAGAGGACAAACAGAATACAACCACCCCTGGAAGAGAAGATCCCCTTCTTCTTGAGGTTGTACTCAGGGATGAGAAAGTGGCATTAGGGGCCCTTCAGTCCTCTTTGGATGATCTATATGAGATTGACCCAGGGAGCTGCTCCTCACCTTTTCTCCAAGAGAATGTCCCTCAATCCCCACCTCCAACTTCATCTCTGTCTCCACCTTCACCTCCCCTTCTGTCATCATCCCCATCCCCATCCAATAAAAAGTCCATGTCTGCACATCTCAAAGGTGTGACCTCACACCTGAAAAAAATATTCAAAAAGCCTTAGTTATTTTCTGTTCCACCTCACAATCTCAAATGCTACTATGATTTCTCATGCAGTCATATTCCCATCTCATCCTATTACTCTATCAAGTCTATCAAGTCATGTATTTTTGCTTTCTTCTCAATTCATATACATTTCTATTCTTGTGCCCTTGTTTTCTCTAAATTTATGGTTGTTGTATCTACTTGCATTATATCTTCATTAGAGCAAGTTGGACTTGAGATCCAGAGGTGAGACAAGACCAAGGTCCATACATGTGATGGTTGAGTTTTCCAGATGTAGTCAACAACAAGTAGCTGTTGACAGCATGTCATGTTAAGGACTCAGAGTTCCCATGTCCTTCTCAACCAGAGTCTCTAATTCATTCAAAGTCTATTCTTCATATGAACAATACAATCACATGTAAGTACCTTTCCATCAACAGATTTTTTTCACTAGGCAGTTATTGTCTTGTCCACTACTCCACTTTCAATATGGAATGGCTTTTACAAACAATACCTGTGGTTCATCCCTGACAACTCCCCTCTCCTTCCATTCACAGTAATCACTACCTGCTCCACTCTGCTTCATGTCTCTTACAAAGCTCCAAATTTTCACTCCAACCAATATTCCCCTACTGGGGGCATGCTGCTATGAGAACCACAAAATGCAACCTGAAGACAAATGGACAATCTCAGCAGAGAGGACAAGAGGAGGGTCAAAATGGCTTGTAGTGGGTATTGAGAGGTGAGGATGAACATCATAGGGTTCAAAGATGCATGCGAGAGTGACAATCACATCCCAGAGTGTTCAACAGTGACTTGTGACTGAGGGTAGACAGTACCCAAAAGATGATATTACACAAAGATGAGTCACTGAAAACAAGAAATGCAGGTGAGCCAGGGCTCATCCAAACACGAGCCAATTGTATTCACATAATCCTATTCTAAAACACTGAGAATGCAGAATACACATCCCTGTTCTGTTGACCATGGCTGTTCTGTCAGTTATGTTTTCCTGCTAATCAATTCCTTCGTGTAGTAACATTCACATTTGGTGTAAGCATGTTGTTAAGTGCGTGTTTGAATATATAGCTGGCTGAATTATATGTATTTGGGCAGGTGAGTAGTGGTCGTACTGGGGGAATGCAGATGATAAACTGGGTGTTCAAATGAATCTATGCGATCTGTGACGCAGTTTGGTACACCTTCACATCTGCAAGATGGTCGATCAAGACTCAAGGGTGCAAGTGAACATTATGAGCCGGATCGGTCAGGTGCCTCGAGAAGGAATGACCTCAATGAAATGAGCTGATACACGCAATCGGTCACTCCAACTAACGTGCCAATGCAAGTTGAATAGGAAATTTATATCAAAAGCGGATAAAATATAAGACACATCCCTTATTTTTACTAATGATTATTCAGAACGCAAACTCGTGAAGAGATATCAGCCGAGTGTTACTTAACAAAATATTGTGCCCTAACCACTCAAACAACCATTGTGTTGAACACTGGTTGTTACTCGTGGCGTTCCCTACCTGCACCCCCTCGTCCACCTCCTTCCTAACCACCCCTTCCATATCCCCCCACATCCCACGCATCCTTTCGTCCCCATCCCCAACCGCCAATCCTCAGACACGGCTCAACGTCCGAGATATCACCCCTCCCTCTCTGTAACCCAAACCCCACACAACACTCCGGCGACGTCCAACAATGACAATTCCTGCCGCATCGGTGACACCCAGGGCCAGCAAGCCACCTTGAAAAGCAGCGTCAGGTATTGATCTTTGTTATATGGAAGGAGAGAGGGCCATTGGTTGAACTTACCTCGACTTAGGAGCCAAAGTGTTGGTGTGTCCATGTCGCCTGATGGCCGGAGTGCAACAGCGTTTCCTGCCGCATCGGCGACAGCTAGACCAAGCAAACGACCTTGAAAAGCAGCGTAGAGTGTTGAGGCTCGTGTTACGTGAGGAGTGAGGACCATTGGTGAACTCTGGCATGACTTGTGAGCCAAAGTGTCGTCGTGTCCACATCGCCCGATGGCTGAGGTCTCCTCACATCAACACCTTCCTATTTCGTTTCCTCCCCCTTACAACCTGGCCTTTCACCACTCCTACCATGCCTAGACCGTATGCAGGACGACAGGGCGAAAACTTTGAGCGGAGTGACTGAAAGCAGAGTGCAATTGTGGGGTTGACGAGAGCGGCGACAGTAACCACATGGGTGATAATTAATTCAGACGGAGATGTTATGTTAGCGACAAGACGATGGAAAGATAAATTCGTCGGGAAAATAACACTGGGTGGTGTTGTGGAGGTCGTAGAGGCAAGTAGGTGGAGCAGAGCAACGGGAGTGCTAGAGGGGTGATTTGGAAGTGAGGGAGAGTGGACGGGACCACACAACTTTGTTGGTCTAGGAATTGAAAATGAACGACGCAGGGGGTGATGGAATCGCATTGGTGGGAGGATGCTCGCCCCCACAGGAGTGAGTTGAAAGCGTCCAGGCACGATCACAGAGAAAGAGGGAGACCAACGTCCATCTCTGATGACGTGTCAGTAATTGCGCCGCTTTCGCCTGTTGAAGTCGCTGGTTACAGAGTGCAAGTGGATTTAACTCCGCGACGTTGGAACTGAGTAGGTTAGTTGACGTCTGCTGAGATTTGGAACGCGAAAGAGCGATCCTTACTGATGATGACCTCAACGTGCGGATGTGCCCAGGTTTGACAATATCCCGTCAAAATCGTCATCCATAACGCTGTTCGCCGTCGACAACATCCCCAAACCCTCACGATCCCTCTCCACTCACTGAGTTCTCTCATCAAAGGACAGCTACCAACCCCATCCAATGAACGTTTTCATCGCGCTTCAACACAAACATCTGTGGAACAAAGAGACCAGATCCAAATTGCGCGCAAAAAATTAACCTAGGTATTTTCAGTATTGCCACACATATAACGAGGACGAGGCTTACATACCTCGTTTTGACATATCATTCGCTGGGAAATGCGCAGGGCCAAACTCGTTGGATTGTATTGGCTGGTAAATGATGAACGAAGCCAGTGTGGGGGTGGATGTGGTAGAAGGCGATCTAAAGGTCACGGCTTTAGAAGATTAAGTACGAAAATGGAGCTGTGAAAAACCGACGAAATATTATGCGACTTGCATTTTCTCCCAACCCTCTTGCACTCTAAAACCGCTACCAGCGGAGGACCTTGGAAAAGAAATTGAGAAATGGTGGGGTTAAAAGGCATGGTGAGAAAGAAAGAAAGAGGGTTTCAATATTTAACGATCAAGAAGGGACGCCAGGGAGGTTCTTTCTTCACGTAGAGTTAATGAGCAAATCAAGGAAAATGCCATTTGCTATCAGAAATACACTGAAAATGACGAGTCTATGATAAGTTAGTCATGGAAGGTAAAAAATGAATGATGGTACTCACATAAAACTACATTAAACCACTTGAAAATCCAGCATACACATCCCTCCACTATGGTCCCTTGCACCATAACCGACATGTCGTAGTCTGTAGACAAAAACCGCCAGAGCCAATCCCCTTAACTACATCATCCACGGTATTTCGTCATAAGCCTGTAGCCAACAAGCGAGGAATAGAAAAGAGGCCGAGAGAGAGATAGGGATTGTTGTCCTCAGACTCAATGCGACGATGATGGTGGTTTGGGAACAAACCCTGATGGACGGCGTTGACGGCTCGGTGCAGAGTTCAAACACCAATATGTAAATAATTCCCACAGCCTGCCGCGACATTTCGTAAATCACAATCCTCCACCAAATGCCTCACTTTGGCTTGAACTCTTCATATCCCTGCACTCGTCTAACCTCTTCCCCTAATGTGACATGCTCAACACGATGATCGAAACTGAAATATTGTGACGCAAATTGACCCGCCTTCACAGCTGTGATCGTCATCTGGATTTTATTTCATGTCTGCTTTCTGCTTCCCTTTCTAAATCGTTCTTTGCATACAACGTCTAAGCGTTTGACAGCCCTTTCGTTCATACTCAGGCTTTCTCCATAGCAATACATACAGGCCCTTGCATCTTCCCCTCCCTTCCCTTTTCACAGTATCTCTCCGACACCCTGCACTCGACGCACTCCGACGTTGCAACACACGCGTTCGTTCCCTGTCTGTGTTCGTATTGCTTACTCATGCTGGAGGACCTTCCGGTAGCCATAGTGTTGGAATGAGAGATACCTGTAGATCACCGTTAAGGTAATGGATAAAACCGCCAGATGATAATGAGGCGTCGCCGAATAATGGCGCACCTGGGATATAAGTTTGAGAGCATCGTAAATGGAGTAATCCGTGTTCTATCGTTGCGGTCCTCCAATCACGATTCCGTAGGAGAGCGGCTAGAAAATTTCACACCACAGACGCGATCCATCACTCCAAGTGGATCTTGCCAATTCGTCTTCCTGGTATGCTCCTCCAGCGTGTGTTGTTATTCTTTTTCTTCTGGTGGAATCCCTGCCCCTCAACTTCATTACTATCTCAGGCTATCCAAGCTTTACTCATTTAACAGGTGAGAGGGCAGTCTCGGGACGTCAAAAGAACTGTGTTATGATGAGGTAGGAGAGAGGATAGGGAAAACAATGCGACTAATGTGGTCAGTGTTGAGTGGAGTGGTGTCGGGTGTTAGATTGGTAGAGACCACGTTTTGCTGGAAACTTGAAGGCCCCTCCATGCGACTGGTGAGCTTCTTCCCAATATCTTCCATTCTAAAAGGCCCGTCTTGTGCTTGCGTTTGTCGCACACTGACATGCGTCGCACTTGAATAACCAACAACACCTCCCATCCCCTACACGATCTCAGCACCTAGACCGAACACAAACTTTATCTCAATGTTCGACAAAATGCTGTGTTCTACCACACCCATCGTTCGGCCCTTCTCGAACCTCGCGGGCCGCAACACCAACGGTATCTGCTACTGACAATATCGAAGCTGATTATACAAGGTCGTGTTATTAAAGATGCTCGGAGAGGTTCTGTAGGTGCGTAATTAGGAAACAATCAGAGGTTGTTGAAACCTAGATTTCGACGTCTCGACTCGAAGGGTGATAAGGCAAGAAACGCAAAAATACGGTAGAGGATCAACGCGGAAATAGACAACCAACGATCAACTTCTCTTCATAACATACTTAGTAGTACATACCCGACTGCGTCAGGATGTATTTAGTATTTGCTTCATAACCCTAGCATAGGGTCGCACAATGAAAAATCACGGCTGAGTGACGCTTCAAGCATCTCGAAATCTGACCGAGTTCATGTCATTTGAGAACAGGTCCAAACGCATACCTTAAAAAACATTTATATGAGTATCCCGATGGTATAAGGTGCATATTCCGATGGTTTTTACCCATGCAAAAATGTAATGATAATTCAACCTTGTACACGTCTTATGTCTCCGGATCCGTTTCAACTCAACACCTGAACTTCGGTTCGGGTTACTTCACAGCACTTCTTTACTCAAATTCCCAGTTATTTGCACAAATGTGAATACATTATGTATAAGCGACCAGAAAGGTCAGGTGCACATCGACCTTAGGAACCTCATCACTGTAGTGACATACCAACAAGGTTCCGCACGCAAATGAATGAGGACATGAATCACGATTCGCCCCTTCTACCAACTTTCCTATCTACATCCCCATGCCCCCTCAAACACCTGAATACATCGCATCAACAAACCCTGCATAATGATATTTCACCCGAACCCTCCTGTGCCTCCGTGTTGCGAGATTCCCCATACTCGGATACTCTCTTACTGGTACAGGGAATATGCTTTCATCCCAAATGTGCGCAGGTTTGTACTTTGTGATCCCTCAATTTTTGACTAATCACTCGCAGTTTGTGGTACATTTGTAGGTATCGAGACCAACAATACGAAGATGCACGTGTTGTCAAGTTTCGCATTATCGTTGTTGTCTAAGCCGTAATAATGTATGAGTGCACTCGTTATGCCTAGTTCCCATTCATCGTCTTTCGTTATTCAAACGGAAGAGGGGATTTGGGACCTACCAGTTCCCCATCTTCATCCCCTCGTCTTCCCCCACTACTACGTCCTCTGCGCATCGTCTTCCAGAACAACGACGCAGGCGCCATGATGGCGAGGGAGGTGTTACAGGAGGAGTATAAGCCGTCAACATTACTGGGTGGCCCAACCTATCTATTGTCTTTGAGATCATGGTTTCTCATCTGCACCGCGTTCAAGTAATTTTCAGATTCCAAAGGACTTCAGGGCGAATGGATAGAGGCTACCTGAGTAAAATACACGTAATTACACAAGTTAAAGAAGGGCGCAGTCGAGAGACTGAGTATCCTATGTGTTGTGCAACTATCTGACTCATTAGTGCCATCGTTTTCCCCCGTTCTCGGTTTGACTCCTTGACGCAACGCGACCATTCCCTACCTACTATCCCCTAATTCAATCGTTTAACGTTTAATCGCTGACACCAAGTCTGCTGTGAGTGTAATTCATACGGAGCGCAGCGCAGCGCGCTTGATCAATTCAAGACTCCATTTTTATGGTAAAATCTAAGAAGCAAATAACTGGAGTAGTGAAGGGTAAGACGAAGTGATGCGATTTGGGAATGGGGGTAAAACACAGATATCGACGACAGAGTTGGATAAGATGACAGTTTGAGTCCAAGTGTTGCCGTCGGTGGTGACTAGTTCATCTTCTGTGCTCGATTCCTTGCAATGGCGTGATAAAAAAAATGGGGGTACTGAGGGAGACGAGTGTCGCTCTTGAAATGAATGAGAATACAAGATGAAAGCTTTGAGTTCGATGCTTGTTGTATCCTCCCACGGAAGCGCCGCCTGGTGATCCAGCGGCAGGCGGCTAATGCCAGAAATTGAATTGATACTATAAATACCAGCGATAGTACTCTGCTGATTTTACTTTCTCATGGGGATGTCTTGTCGCGCTGACTTGAAACTGGAGTCGCATAGTAGGTTAGATTTGTTCGTGGTTAAAGTGCCACTCCAACTCAGAAGCCACTTGGCGCACCAAGCCTAACAACGACTTTCACAACTACCAACATCCAGCCCTTCACAAATCGCATTTAATTGATGAATATATCCTGTCTGTGACGCAGATGAATGCACCGTTGCATATGCGCGATGAACAAGTATGAAAGAAGGGATGACGTGGACGAAGCGAATTGATGGTGCAAAATTCATGATGAGTGCAATCGGTCACCTTTATTAATGTTCCAATGTTAGTCAAGCAGGAATGTCATCTGAAAAACCGACATAATATAACACGAGTCTACTAAAATTACTGACAATCAGTCAGACAGCGAACTCAGAAGCGCATCTAAATCAACTTTACGCACAAATTATCCGGTCCCAATCACTAGAAACGTCTATGATATTGAAGGCGGGTACGTCGCTCCAGTCAATATCCACCCGTACCCCCTCGTCTTCTTCCTTCCCAACTACCGCATCAACACCCTCTCTCATCCCACTCATCTTTCCACCCCCACCGCCAACGCCTATCCTGCCAAAAAGTGACACAACATGGAAATATCTCCCCACCCAATACCCCGATAACATCCAACAGCAACATTTCATGGTGCATCGGCGACACCCAGGACCAGCGAACGATCATGAAAAGCAGCGTAGGGTGTTAAGGGAGATGGTACGGGAGGAGTGAGGTCCATCCCTCTCGCCGAACTTGGCGTATGAGCCAAAGTGTCGGCGTCAGCTGTCTCCTCACACCAGCACTTTCCTCTTTCGCGTCGCCTCCGCCCCAACAACCTAGCCTCCACCACACCTATCCCGCCTGAATCATAAGAAGAACCGCAGCGTAAATGCGCTGGAATTTTACTCGAGCTGAGTGGTGAGTGGTGGGCCGTTGAGTTGGCCAGCGTGGCGACGGAAACATATTCCTGATAGGTCCAAGCTCGCTTCTGATGAGCAAAACGACGCAGTAATGTGGATGATGTAGGCGTTATGTGGCGCATCGGCAAGACCTTGAAGCAGCAAGCGAGCATAAAAAGCAGAATGGAGTGTTGATGAAGGTGTTACAGAAGAAGTGAGCTTCATCGGCGGAGCGTGACCCGGCTTGAGAACCCGACAGTCGCCAGTAATGAGGGAGACCAACAACGACACTGATGAGGTGTCAGTTATCGTGTCGCTGTTGTTCATGATATGTTCATGATAGGCCGCTCTCGTCCTAGTGGCGAGTAGTAATTGTCGAGTGTGGATACTCCCAAAGCGCCGAATGTGTTGTTGGCCGACTAAGGCGACAGGAGCTGGTGGTACCTGGATATGAGAGCAGAGGGGGTGAAGGGAGCGAAACTGTTGGGTGTGTCCAAGTGACTACTTAAGAATACAGCTGATGACACTGGAGTTGGATCTAAGGTTAGTTGAGGTCTGGTAATATTTGGAATGAAATTAATCAACAATACCTGTGGTGCATCCTTTACAACTCCCCCTCCTTTCCATCGCGAAAACACTCCCAACATCCTCACAATCCGCCTCTTTCACTCGTTGCTCCACCACACCTTTCTCGAAAAACCCTAAAGAGTCACCTCAACCCGAGCTTCCTTCGCTGTAGTCCAATATAAATCCCTGCAGAATTACGATATAAAGTCACGCCTGTTTGTACCAGCGGTAGCGCTTGGCATCTTTCTTGCCTACACCCTTCAAAAGGTGGAGAAAGAAAGTGAATCTGACTTCTCGTCTTGGTGGTGTATGAATCGCCAATTGTAGATGAACACGGAAGTGCCAGGGAGCAATGGAAATAGGGGGTAGGATGACCGCAGCAACGGCAGCGGGATGAAGGACGTGAATTAGTGGAGATCAACAACGACGTCGCTTGATGTGTAAGTCATTGCGTTACTGGAGCAGGTGGTGGTGGTGATACATTCATGATAGGCCACCATTGTCGTACTGGTGAGTGGTAATCAACGATTGCAACACTTTTGGTGGGCTATATGCGCTTTCAGCCAACCAAAGGGGTGAGGCGATGACTCGGATGTCATATTCAAGCAGTCACTGTGTAGAGCGGAGAGGTAGTAAAGAAAACGAGGGCGTTTGGGTGATCAAGCTGGAGTGGAAGTTAGTATACACAACGATGCTGCATAGAGTCGTATTACTCACGAAAACATTTTGCCCCAACCACTTGAAACGACCATTGTGTTGAACAGTGGGTCGCAGCTCCTATCATTCCCTACATTCATCCGCTCGTCCTCTGCCTTCTCAGCCACTTCCTTCGTATTCCCCTTCGTCTCATTCTCGTTGTCACCCCACCCCAACCGCCAATCCTACCCAGACACGACTCGGCATCCAAATATCGCCCCTCCCTCACTGTAACCCCAACCCCACCCAAACTCCGACGACATTCAACAACGACGTTTCCTGAGGCATCGGTGACACCTAGGACCAGCAAACAACCCTTGAAAGCATCATAAGGTGCTGAGGTTCGTGCTATGGGAGGAGTGAGAACCACCGTCGCCGCCTGACTTGACTTATGAGCCAAAGTGTCTGCGTGTCCATGTCGCCTGATGGCCAGGGTCCAACAGCGTTTCCCGCCGCATCGACGAGAGTTAGAGCGAGCAAATGACCATGAAAAGCAGCGTAGGATGTCGAGGGAGGTGTTATAAGAGGAGTGAGGTCCAGCATTGGACTCTGGCTTGACCCACGAGCCAAAGTGTTGGCGTCCAGGTCGCCTGATGGCCGGGGTCTCCTCAGACCAGCACCTTCCATTTTCGTTTCCTCCCGTTCACACCCAGCCTTTCGCTACCCCTACTCTGCGGAATGAAAGGGTTGAACGGAGTGACTGGAGGCGAGTGTTCAATTATCGGGTGGAACGTGGCGGCGATGACAACCATGCGGGTGATAGGCGATCAGGTGCTTCTTGTGAGCATAGAGGGGAGAACGGTGGCGATGATACCTGAGTGGTATGACGACGGAAGCGAAAGCCAGTACTAGGTGGCGTTGTGGAGATTGTAGAGTAGGTTAACGAGGAGAATGAGCAACTGGATCCCTGGATGAGTCATTGGAAGTGCGGGAGGATGGAGGGGATGAAATCCAGAATGAATGGCGCAGGGAGTGATGACGATGAATCTGTGGTGGGATGGTCCTGCCAACGGGAGTACGGTGAAAATGTGGTCCTGGCACAACCCCAGAGGGATAAGGAAGTCCGACAGAGATGTTTGATGAGGAATCAGTCATTGCCTCACTTCCTTGGTACGTAGTGTGTTGGGGAGAAAACGAGACCATTGAAGCCGGTGGGTACAGAGTAGAAGAAGCGAGTTTAAGACGAATGTCTGCAGAACAACGAGACCAGATCCATAATGCGTGCATAAAACTTGTATCGTCAGTATCGCCGGGCATAAGGTGAGGCGACGGGAGACATACCTTGTTTTGATATACCGTTGGCCGAGAGACGCGTAGGACTGAAGAAATTCTCGTTGTGTTGGGTGGTAAATCATGAATGAAGCGAGCGCGCGTGGTGGGTGTATTGGAATGCGGTCTAAAACTTGGCGATTAGTCAAAGCCTTGAAGGGTGGTATGAAAAACAAGGCGTATGTGTTCTCTCAACAATCCCCGTGAGTACATGTTCCCATTTTACCCTGTTGATTCGCGCAAAACCTCTGAAAAAAGTCCCTGCCCGGCTAGCAGAGGGCAACCTTAGCGACGATGACGAGATCACAGGTCAACCAGTTCATTGAGAAAAAACAGATGAGATTGTGCTATAGAAGTACACTGAAAATGACGAGCCTAGGTTAGCGGGGAAGGTAAAACACGACCCCATGGTACTCACATAAAACTATACTAAGCCAATTGAAAGTTCAGATTGCACATCCCCTCCATCATGGTCCCCTACACTGACGACATAGGCTGACCACACCCAGCAGTCAACCCATCCAACCCACTTCAACCTACAGCGCTGCTGAGGCATTTCTTCCTCCACAGTCGACCACGAACGTCCTATTCAAAAGTGAAAAGTATAGAAAGAATGAGGTGACGAAGAATAGCAACCATTCAACACAGGTGCAGCACGACGCCCATGATGGTTTGGGACAAACCCTGTTGGGTTGACGGCTTGATGTCAGCGGTGAGTTCAAATACCGACAAACAATCTCCCACTTGCACCCCCCGCCTTCAACATAACTCCCGGGCTACGACCAATTCATCTTAATATGTCTGCTCTTCGTTCACATACCCCTTGCCAGTCAGAAATCGACGTTCTTTATTTGCGTGATTTCACGCTATTGTTCGATGACGTCATTGGTTCGTACTTGACGAAGAGTGAACTTTGAGCTGATTCGGATTTTATTCCTGGGTGGCGGCGACAATGTTGATACTCGATATCTAACAATACGGGTGAAGGAATACGCCAATCATTGATTGAAGTGAGTGAATTTCTTGCCTAAGTGGAGTCCAGAGAGATGAGGTGGACAGAGACGAAGAGGCGACAGAGACAGTGTTCCAGGTCGGCGGCGGTGGCGCTGAGCAATGTAATGCGAGAAACGGGATGGAGTACTGGGAATGAAGAAGCAAAATTCTCCCCTTATGCTTCACCGCTACGCCCTCGGAACGCTCTTTCAAAGCACTTTAAAGATTTAGCTCTCTAACGCGTCCTTCGCTTGTTTTTCGCCTGGTCAAGAACCAATCTTCAAGGGGTATCGCCACCTCTCTGAGGTATTCCTTCCTAATCACATCTTTATCCCACACCACTAACTCCAGCGCACGTACACAATTTTTTAACGAGATATAAATCCGGAAATCAAATATCGACGCCCCCTTTTCCTCATACAGTCCTGCACATGGCTCCGTATCAGTCAACATCGTTTCGCCCTCATGGCCAACTTGAATTGACCCCAGCGCGCTTCACATTGAATCTTTTGAGCTACCCACAAGAGTGCTAACTTGATAATCTGAGCCGGACCATGAAAGGTAGCGTCAAACGCACAGGTATGTTTTACGAGAGGATGGGCCGAAGTGGCTCAAGTTCACATTGCCCAATCGCCAAGGTCACCCGGTCGTGGTACATCACCCCTCTTTTCTTCCAATTCCTACCTTTCATCACTTCTATGACCCATGATTCCTATGGAGTACGGCAGCGTGAACGGGTTGAAATGGAAGGCTAGATACGAAGTGTTGGGCTCCCGCAGTGGTACAGTTGGAGATGGTGATCGTGTATGGTGGACGAACAATATCGCGAGGTCGGTGATGATAGGTGAGTGATGCGCCGGGGACACAACAGTAGCCTGGTGCTGTGGAAACGGAAGAGGGTAAGGTAACAGGAGACGTGTATAAGGAGTGTCTATCCGGCAAACCGCATAGTGGGTCTGAGATTTGACCAACATCAAGATGAACATGTCTCACATGAGTGACCAGGGAAAATATACACCCCCTAACGCAATAAAATTCTGTCCTCCATTGGCCGCTCACCATAAACTCACATTACATTCTCTATTCTCCTTGAAACGATATTTGTATCGAGACTCGAAATAAGCGCTGCATTTTCACAACCCGCCTTCCCATGTCAAGTCACAGTCCGGAGATGAGGCATGTACGTAGGCTACATGCAATGACTGTTTTGTTAGCCTCCCATTATCTACAGAGAATATTATGATTCGTGAAGCCCTTTCTAATCATCATAAGATTCCTCACCATTTCTCATCCCGTACGGTGTCCAACTAACTTTCGGATTCCAATGGACTTCGAGTGCGAATGCATAGACAGTGACTGGATAAAGCACGTAGAATTACCTGAGTCAATGGAGCACGTAGTCGAGGCTACGAGAATCGTACCATTTGACTCGTTGGTATTGTTGCTTCCCCCGTTCTCGGCTCCACTCATTTCTTTGCGCAACCCAACCATTTCCTCCCCACGATTCTGCTCATCCAAACGTTCTATCGCTTACATCAAGTCTGCTGTGAATGTAATTCACATGAAGCACAGCACAGCGTGCTTGAGTACTTCTACTGTTAGACCTAGCCTCAAAGCAACGCTTCCCAAATCTTCGACGATTCACGGCTCAATCAACTACGAAGACCAAAGAACGATGCCAATTAGTCTCAGCTTTCTTGCCTTTCGGCTTTCATTTTAAGCTTTCCTGACACTCGGCACCAGCAATAGCAGGTCCTCATATCTTACTATCCACACGCACCTTCAAAACACATTCCTCGCGTGATCACATGAAAGAAATATCAGTCGACGTCGACCTTGAGGCGATCGTCAGACATCAGCATCGGTACTGAAGACTGGTAGCAGACACATACCTGTCATATCGGTCTCATTTTTCTGTAATTGATGTCCAGATCTGATAAGATGAAATTGGCATGCTGTCAGCAACACACAGACTGAGGCTGGGAAAATCACACCAGTGTCTCTCAACATTGAACTAAGACCATCCACATAGGTAAGCTATGCATCAAGAACTGAGTTAATCCATGGAATTATGAAAAGGCAAGAACTGAGTTGGGTCTATGGAATCCGTGGAATTGTGCAGTTGGGTGGTGGGTAGATGGGCAGGTATCGGGTGGGTGGTAGGTAGGTAGGTATCGGGTGGGTGGTAGGTAGGTAGGTGGATAGCGGGTGGGCAGCAAGCAGGTAGATGGCGGGTGGTAGGTAGGTGGGTAGGTAGTGGTTGGTAGGTAGGTAGGTGGGTAGGTAGGTAGGTGGGTAGGTAGGTAGGTGGGTAGGTAGGTAGGTAGCGACAGGTGGTGGGTAGGTAGCGGGTGGCAGGGAGCAGGCGTGTGGGCCGCGACGGATGGTAGGTAGCAGGTGGTAAATGGCCAGCGAGCAGGTGCGTGGTGGGTAAGTAGCGGGTGGTAGGTAGGTGGGTAGATGGTAGGTAGGTGGGTAGGTAGCGGGTGGACAGCGAGCAGGCGAGTCAGTGGGAAGTAGATGGGTAGGTGGGTAGGTAGCAGGTAGCAGGTGGGCAGCAAGCAGGCGGGTGGTAAGTAGGTGGGTAGGTAGCGGGTGGTAAATGAGCAGCGAACAGGCGGGTGGTGGGTAGTTAGCGGGTGGTTGGTAGGTGGTGGGTAGGCAGGTAGGTGGGTAGGTAGTGGGTGGGTAGGTAGGTAGCAGGTCGTAAATGCGTAGCGAGCAGGCGGGTGAGTGGGAACAGTGAATAACAAACAAGCAGTGGTTGTTAGGCGTAGCAGGCGAAGTTGATAATCCGTAAGCAGCCAGTTGATTCAGCAGCCGAACCACCAACAAGCACACATGCTGTGGGATGGGTGGAAAGCGAGCAGGCGGTTGCGTGGTTGGTCGTCGTAGCAAGCGACGTTGATGGTGCATGATCATTAAGCAGCCGAATAGTTTAGCAGCTGAACCAAAAGGTGATGGTGGAAAGCTAGCAAGCGGGTGTGTGGTGGGTTGCAAGCAGGCGGAGGGTAGGTAGCAGGCGGGTTAAGCAGGTCGGGTTGAGCTAATGGTTGGGGACTGGGTAGGCGAGCAGGCGTTGTGTATTCTCCAAATATGCTTTAAAATAGAATAATAGTAATGATGAAATAGTTAATGCAGGAGGAGCTGATAGCTCTACTGTGAGTGCACTAGCAGCCGAGTGTCTGTTACCTGTACATGAAGAGCGGCCATTCGGGATTATCGCAGCCGATCTATCAGTACTCGTCGCAAGCCAGCAACCGGTTCTTGCCTGACAATTTAGCACACTTAGCAGCATCTGTAAATAGATATAGCCAGCAGGAGAGAGCATGCGTTTGCCAGCAGCTGGCATCGCTCACCTAAAGCCCAGCCGATGATTACAAATGTGACAAAGCAGCCAAGTGGAATTCCAGCTGCTACCAATCGTGAAGAAATGATCCTGGGATATACTGCTTCATTTGGATCATCTTTTGTCTTCACTCACCATTGATGATTCGTGATCATCCACAGATAGCTGCACACAGCCATCATGACTGACGCTTCACTCTCCAAAAATCCTCAATCCTTCCTCAACAACACATCCCTCACCAAAGATCTTGCATTTTCTTTGCAGTCACCCTTTTATACTATGTTTACTCACACCAAGAATGACAAACTGCTGGATAATTTCAAGAGCAATGGAGAGTTGGAGGACGATTTCAAAGTTCAAAACATTGTTATCTATGCCGGCTTTCGTTTGACTCAGATTTTGCAACATGGAATGGACTACGCCCGTGTGGTACATGTTGAGGAGAGCATGAGACGACTTACCTGGATCCAGACAGGTTTGCTGCATGAATTGGTGAGTGCTCTTCATGATGCTGATTCATATCGTTCTTATCTGATGTACACCAAGCGTTATTTTTTGGGGTATATTGGACTTGCGGCCGCTTCCGGTTGGTCTCATAAACTAGACATCCCCCCAATCGTAATGTATTTGTCTTCGGCATTCTGTATTGCTTCGAAAGAAGATCTTCCAGTCAGCATCGATGATCGCCTGTTCGACCACACTATTTTCTGTGCATGGCTTACAGAAAATGTGGAGTGGGTGGACGCGTGGTGGATGGACGCTGATTTTAACATCGACCAGCCGCTCGACCCCATCAACAAGACCACCTTCATATCAGATCACAATTTATTTGATGCCATGGCGCAGTTCTGGGAATCGTATGCAGCTTTCAAAATGGCAGAGCACGCGGCCTTGACTGAGGGCGACTATCCCCATACCAGCCGCCGTTCACAGTGGAAAATGCCCCAACGACCCAATGTCAGAACAACCTGTTTGGCTGCTGATTGGGACAACTGGAATGACCTCTACGTTGGAGTTCGTGGCAGGCGATGGGCAAGTACCAACCCCGCAGAGGGTCCCGCTCCAGGCATCGACATTCTCGGTTGCATGGACAACGTATACAACTGGGAGGAAACAAGGCGAAGGTATGAGGGCCTTGACATTGAAAGCAGGCTCTTGCACATGCGAAATAGTCTTGCCAGAGATGGCCAGGACGTCGAGTCACCTTACTCCAGTCCTGCTGATGGTCTGCATCCTGACCAGACACGCATGGAGTCCTTGGTGCCCATCATCAACAAACCAATCAGCCTTGCGGGCGCTCGAAGGCCACTTCCTGCACCCGATGCTGTCACTGAACGCCCTATGGAATCGCTCTCAGCGTGGAGGTCCGCCTCTGGGGTTCGTCGAGCACAGAAGCCATCAATTGCTTCGAGCCGCATGCGCAATGAGCAGCCGACTGGATCTGCAAATGCATCAGTTACCAAGAAGGACAAGAAGTCAGATGAGCAGCTGGTGACATCCAGTGAGCGTTTTTGTGTCATAATGATCAAAATCCATAACCCTTGCAAATAGGAGAACCAAACTGGGCCGATTCTGTGCAGTATGGGTCTGACAGGTTGAAGAAAATTATGGACGATATTGATCAGTCAGATGAAGATGATGATATGGAGGGGGATGACAACACCGAATCCGATGGGGGGCTTGCGGTCCTCGCGTCGAGCATGCCCCCCCATCTTGGGACTGCCGACACACCCATAATTTTGGACGATGACGAGGAGTCGGATGGTGGCCTTGCTTCTGCCCTCGCCGTAACCAAAATGTCGCTGAAACCAGCCCTTGCTGCAGCCGTTCAGGCGACTTACCGGGCACCCGCGCAGGCTCCACCACAACCAGTGGGCGAGCAGGACGATGAGACTGAGGAGGAAGAGGATGATAATTCGTTTGCCCAGGCATTGGTGCAGGCGACTAACCGAGCGGCCGGTCAACCAGTCGTCCAGCAGGATGTCGAGATGGCACTTCTGGATAAGGGAATTGACAACGAGGAAGATGGAGGGGATGAGGACGACCAGGACGATGAGGAAGATGATGAGGAGGAAGAGGATGAGGACGAGGAGGACGAGGACGATGGATTTGCAAATGCCCTCCTGGGCAAGTAGCAGCCGGTTGATCATGCATTTTATATACGCCATCATCTTTGGTTTTCAGGTGCTTTCATATCATTTTGTTGTGTTTGAGTGTCGCAAGCTGACTTCTAACTTTTTAGGTTTTTTTTTGATACATGTAGTCTCCCTCGCACACTTTTACATATTGCTTTGCTTAAAGAATATATTGATGATTTGAATGTTTTTTACATGATTGTGGCTACATTGGTGACTGGTATTGAGAATTGACTGTTTTAAAGATCATGTCTGCATGAGTTGCAATCCGCAAACAAGCATGCTGTTGGCGGTATGCATAGCAACTGGCCGGTTTGGATGTTTTTGGATCAAGAGCCGCCCGCTTCCAACCCTCTGCACGATACAAAAAATATCGCACAACCCAAGCCATTTCATGTGTGACTAACTCAACCTCTTCCTCCCAGCGTTGGCACAGTGCCCGTGCACGCAGCCAATGCACGCGCAAAACTGATCAATTTTGACCATGAGATGGGTTCTATGAACATGTAAACGAAGAACCTACATTCTTCCGTAGCAACCGAGTCCAATGAATTCCGATCTTCCTGTCCAAGCTGATCGGGTGCACGTGCTAGCAGCCGCGAACGCCATATCCAAGACAAAGCTTTTGAAATCCCACGTGAACTAGTGGAATTCCCACTGACCATCAGGCTACTTGCTTGAACATCTTTGTCGTTCAATTCCTGGAATATGTGCAGGGTATGATGATCCGGATTAAGCTTGAGAAGTTTGTTGCGGCTGTTTCTGTACAATTGTGCCATTACTTTGACGCGTGTTTCCAACTGCTGTGTCTTCGCTTGCGAACGTGTCTTGACTCCACTTGATGGCTTGTTTTGCATGACATGCGAAAACTTGAGGGAGCGCTCAACAACAAGATCACGAATGCCTTTCAAGAGACTCTGAAGGTGTTGAACTCGGCAAGCACACTCAACTGAAGTCTGTTGAGCATTTACATTTTTGTTGGAAGGAAGGAACAGAGTTTTGTGCTCTGGAAGGCCGTCGGTGACACTGGGAGGTGGGAGATCGGCCGGTGCTGCTTCATAGAGGACTCCACCCTTGGCTTCAAGAATCTGTAGCTTGCCTAGCATTGTGCGCAACTTTTCGCGTTCCGCTTCAAGCTTTTCTGCTTCAACGCCCGTGTTGTCTTTTGTTGCTCTCTGCGCAATTTCCACCACCTGGGATCTGCACGAAGAACCATGTTTCAGTGCACAAACATGATATAGATCAGGTACCACCTACTGAGCATCCTCAACAATGAATGCAAAGTTGAGATACTCTTGAAGATCCGAGCTAGCACTGGCAGGCAGAGCGGCCGGTGGCGAAAGCTTCATCTTGTTGGAATCTGCACCATAAATATCCATGACAGCTGGTTCCTCCAAGCGCTTTGACTCTGCCTCCTCGATAGCAGCCGTCCACGCCTGAACATGCTGGTGACATTTTTGGCTGACCTCTGCAAAGACCAGCTTATGTTCGGCTGACATTGTCTTAGCAAGCGAATACTTCTTCCGTAGGGTCTCGGGCATTTGCAGCGTCCGTTTGTAGTTCAAGTCGCTGGTGTAGTCATCCAACCCTTCCACTCGACCCACCTGGTGTCCAGTACGGAGTGCCCGGGAATGTTTGTTGAGAACAGACCAGTTGGTTTCCATGATTTCTCCATCAACAATGCCAAGCCCTGGAATAAACGATGGAGAATATCTGAAATAGCACTTGTCCTTGTGGGCATGGATATGGAACAATCCAATTGCCCGGTCGATTTCCAAAAGCTCCAGACCATGCTCAGCCAGCATCCCGTCAATTCGCGCCCGTAGGTGAATAGAATACTGGCAAGCAATGTCGTACAAAATTGTGACACGCTGCTTGACATCAACGTTGGTTCGAACTAGAGCCTGAACAAAGGCATAATCAACATTTTTTTGCTGTTCTCCCTTGTAGAGATCCACAAGCCCATTAGGACAGTAAATGCCATGGCGGGCGCATGCAATGCCAACAACACCCGTCACATCACAGACTTTGCTTGCTGTCAAGGATGCTTCAATGGCTCGGAACGTGTTTTCACATGGTGCTTTCTGTTCCAATAATTAGAAGCTTGTCAACCCAGACAACCCTCCAAGCTTACCATGCGGGTCTCTGTTGCCTTTTCAATGTGATTCTTGTAAGCGTCAGAGTGAGGCATCATGCCTCCACCATCATACAATGGTGTCTCATCTGCTCGCGTTGCAGCCGAAATGTGATCTGCCTTGAAGTTCCCATCTGCAACAAATGAGCGGCTGTAGACTACCTGGTTTTTATCGCTCTTCCAATCTGCTGGCAAGTTAATGCCAGGCTGAGGGCATGCTGCACAGAAGTTGGATAACTGTCCAGCGGCCGGTTTTAAAGGATCTTGCGTCAAGTGGCCGAATCCCGCCCATTTAAGCTTCTTCATCCAACGATCCAGTCGAAGCATCCGACGTAGCAAGTGATACAAGTCATCTGCAAGAATGTAGCCCAGCGGCTGCGTTTGTCTAACCAGTAATTGATGTATCTGGTACACAGATGCTGCAAGCTCCAAATTGGCAAGTCGTGCAAAGTCCAACAGCTGCCTGGTGAAAAGTGTATTGACCTGAGAGAAGCTTGCTGGCATGAAACCAGCTGCAACAAAGTCTCCAAATGTTTTAGACTCTCCTTGACACGAGCACCGCAGAAAATTGATTCGGTGGTAGCCGTTTGTGTGGGCAACTCGCATCAAGCCAGATGGTTGACGAACATCAGGATCAATGACTTCAACCTTGGATGCTTGTTGGCCCTCAAAAGCAGCCGCATGCTGGTAGAGAAACTCCTCCGGCCGGATATAATTTTTGAGGCCGTGCGCTCGATACGCCTGCTCCATTTTCTTGTCGAACTCGATGTCTGCATGAATTTCAGCTTCAAGGGTGACATCAACTTCCATTCCGTCCTCTGTGTCATTGATCCCCTCCTGGTCCTCATCGGCTTGTTCCTGTGCTTCCGTCCGTTCATAGTCTTCCTGCTGCACCTCCCTTTGCTTGCCCTTCAAAGAAGCCTGGTTGCAACCTTGGCAGTGCCAGGCATGGAGATATTGCAGAGAGCAGCCGGGGCGGCCAGGTTGACTTTGTTAGCATATTGGTCCGTTTCATGAGCAGCTGGGGCAGCCGGTTGATCTGGGCTGCCTGACTTGGCATCCTGTCAAGAGTGATGAGTGCAATCTTGTAAATCATTGAAAGCAGCTGGAGCAGCCGCTTCAATACTTATGTGACCAGATTCTGACACTCCATCCATTGGAAAGCCTGTTCAAAAGTTAGATGAGAACTACACAGAAATTCAGAAACTCACCAATTGGGAACACATGAATGGCAATCTCTTTTTGTTGTTCTTCGTCAATTGTTCTTTGCTTCTGTTCCTCCACTGCAACCATGTTTTTCAATGATCCACACAAGTTCTGAAGATCTTGATGAGGGGCAACAACATAAAGTCCTACTTCCCACAGGGCAGCCCTTCGGAAATGATTGCCAGTCCAGCACTCAATCTTGTGGAAAGGATTGTGGAGATGCTGCTTGCGAATGCAGCCACGACAGAGAGCATGAGGTACAAAGCAATCTCTGCAACGCCATATAGCAAAATTGGTAGTTGTGTCATCTTTACAATGGCCACAAATTTGGTTATCAGGATGAAGATATTCATGATGAATGTATGCTGGAATTGCTTCTCCAACATGGTCTATGAACTCCTTGATGTAGTCACCTTGGTTCTGTATTTGTGATGTCAGTATGGGGGAAAATGCTCTTCAGATTGACATCTAATATGGTAATACCTTGCTTTGAAAGGCAGGGCGATCTCCCATTCCATGCCAGTTGTCATCAGGAAGAGTGGCAGCATGATAATCGTGAGTGTGAACACCATCACCATGTGTATGTGTGTTGGTTGGTGGAGGCCAAGGCATAGTAGCAGGATTAATGGGAGGTTTGGGTTTGGGTTTAGGCTTAGGGGGTTTCTGTATTTTGCTAAGATCAAGCTCCTGGCGCCCACTACGTGTGGTTTTTCCAGGTTGTTGGAAGTAGTATTTCTGTTCATTGGGATGAGAAGGCTGGGATTGGGATTGGGATTGGGATGCATTTCCAGGTGTAGAAGAGGATGGATGCATAGAAGCAACAATATTATGCTCCTCCCTTTTCTTTCTTTTCTTTTTGGTATCAAGGGGTATGACATTTGGGTGTTGACTCATAATGGCTAGATGCTAAGTGTCACTGTTCTGTTTTCAGGTGTGAAGGATACATATTGTGACATTGTCACACTTGTCATGCTCACCTCTCAACACAATCAGACACATCATCTCTGATCATCTAACACTGTTACATGTGCTATGACTTGTGGTTATCAAAGGGCAGATACAGGAGATGGACAGGGATTACAGATCAGTCTGGATGAGCCTGTTCAAAAGCCACGGATGGCTCGCAAAGATTCTGCATACTTTACAGCAGATGAGCTGAACATTATTAGGCCTTGGAGAGTTGGATTTCGAGATATCCTGGGTCGGGATGTGGATGCTAGAGCATCATATCTTAGACAATATGTCTTTCCACCACTTCTGTCATATTGGTATAACAACCCAGACACAACTGGTCGGACTGCTCCAGAAAACATTGGCATCTGGACAGATGTAAGTTCCCACTTCATTATTTTTTTCATTGCCTTATCATTTCTCTTAGAGAATTGCTGAATATACAGCCAGGAACTGGAAGTCTAGGCACCAACTCTACCAACTTCCAACCCTACAAGTCACCATGTCAGATTACTTTTACAACTACCACTATGATCAGTTGTATAATGAAGTCAAGAAGATTGTTCAAGCAGAGGAAGGTCCAGAGGCAGAAGTTACTTCCATAAAAGTCATGAAGAAAAGGCATGCAGCAGTCCGCAACATTCATGACAGGTCTACACCATCAGAGTGGGCAAAATTTGAAGATGCCAGAAAATTGGTCAAAGAAAGGGGTTATACTGATGATCTCAAGAAACGGTATTTCACCGGCCGCTTTATGAGACCGCTTGCTAACTCATGATTGGCTGCTTGCAGAAATTTCGCCAAACATGGAATGGCACGACTAAAGCAGGCGCAGCACCTACTACAACTGGAGCTTGGAATTGCCTCTGTGCAATTTTATGTTGCAGAGGTGGCCGATGGATCAGTGAATCTTGGCTTGTAAGTGTCAAATTTGCATTTTGTGCAGCCGCTGACACATAATTCTAGGGCAGAAAATATTGCACAGACATATGGTTTTATCACCGCACAGTCATTCCAGGATAAGCATACAGAGGAAATAAGCACATTTGCAGCCCTGATTTCAGCATATGTCAGGGATCTGAAGATGATAACAGCAGGCGGGATTGCAGCGGCCGGACATGGCGAAGAAGCGACGACAAAAGCGGCCGCGGTAACATCCATGTTGACAACTCCAACTGGATACCCAATTTTGCCTGAAGGTTGTGCTGACCTGGATCGTGCTACTAAGGAGAACCTATGGAAAGCCTTCACGCTTGCTCACTATCGTATGTACTAGAACATATTTGGGGTATTAATTTTCACAATTGTTTCCAGGTCTTGCAAGCAATGATCCTAGTTGTGCATCTGTCCCCTGGACTCAGATCAACAACAATGGATTGTCAAATTATGTTGATCCGCAATATTTGCCCCTGGCGACATACCCTGACTTCAAATTTACTGCGTACCGCCAGACAAACCCTAATCAACTCTGGCAGTTTTTCATTGAGACACTCAAACGACAGCAAGACCTGGGGCCTGAAAAGTCTTTCAGGTTCCAAGCAGTTTATAATGGCATACATAACACAATTGTGCAGGCTCGATACCCTGAAGAAACGATACAGGACGTGATGATTCCAGCAGCCAAGAACAATCCTATGTTTGCGAATGTAATGAGAGGCAAGCGAGGCAAGCGAAAGCGGTGGGGGAAGGCTGGAGAGCGTGAAGTCCAAGTGGAAGTCGACAGAGATGGAGGAGCCAATATAATACCTACCAACGAAATCACGCAAACCGATGGTGAACCTGCCATTTTGTGTTCACCCACTGGAGAGTGAGTGGCAGCTGACAAGCAAGGCGAATGTGGAGGAGCCGATATACAACCTACTGATGTGCAGGTCGATGGGGCAACAGCCGCTACGTTGCCTACACCTGCAATTACACCTGCTGCCATGTCCCAGGATCAGCAAGACGGTGCCCAGAAAAAGCCAAAAAAAAAGAGACCAAAACAGAAATGCAAGAAGAGAACACCTGTTGATGAAGCACAAGAAGACAACGAGCATGCAAATGCCGAAGCATCGTGTAGAGCCTCTACGCCCGAAATTCCGCAGATTGATGGTGGAGCGGGAGCTACTGGTCTGCATGTACCAGCCGCAGATTCGTCTATTCAACCCAGGCAGGCCACTCGTCAAACAACAAAATCCAGTGGTCCTGCAGAAAAATATCCAACTCCATTTTCAGAGCGTTCGCCCACCCCAGCAGCTAACAGTGAGCAACATTTGAGGAGCTCTTCAAGACTCAGGTTATGAAAAAAAAATACTCAGTAATTGCTAAAACAATCAACCTCTTTGTATTGCATCAAACGTGATAGTAACAAAATTATATACGATGCAAAATTGAGAGATAAGAACATATTGGAGTCCAAAAAAGCAGCGAATCAAAATGTCGGGGTATGAAACAAGGTTAGAAATAAGCAGCCGCTAACAAGAAGCACAAAACGAGGAAAAATATGTAACATGAAAAAAATAGACAAGGCAGAGGGAAATGGTACATGGTGCAAGTCCAACAAAACAACATAAAAAAAAGTCTATTTGGCGAGGCGGCCAGAGCGACGAAGAGCAGGCTGGGAGGCGGGTGTTCCAGTCCGTGACCGAGTGCGACGAGGCGAGAGCTGAGAGGCAGGCGTGCTGGTACGCGAGCGTGTTGCAGCAGCATGGCGTGGCAACACTGATGTTCGCCATGCCTTTTTACCTCTTGATCTTCCACTGGTTGCATGGGATGGACCAGCCACTGCAGCCGATGCCTCTGTGAAAGACCCAGCATCCGTCAGAGGGGAAAGATCCTCAAGCCCGTGACCCAATCGAGCTGTTGTGTCCACCACCTTTTCCTGCTCAGCAGTGAAAGGCCCTAGTGAGAGTCCAATTGAAAGAGGAGAAGGAGTGTCAAAGCAATTTGAGGGAGGGGGGATAATAATATGACCGGCCGCTTCAATGGCATTGAGAGAGCTCATGGTCTGACACCCCTCAGTGGGCGGGCTTGTTGCCTGGTGGGTGATGTTAGTGGATCCAGCTGGATCTGTTGCACCCGACTCTGGATGCGTACCTTGGGTCATTTGCTGATGACTGCCCTGGCTGGAGGTGGAAGCCGCAGCAACCGGCAGATGAAGTTGCGCTGGGTCGACAGTTGGATGCGGTTGAGTCGGATCAACATCCATTGGGTCAGAGCCAGGAGCGGCCGCGGGAGGCATTTGACCGGCCGCCCATTCCATCACGCTCCCATGAGTTCCCTCACCCAGCAGCATGCTCAGCTGGGACTTGGTGGAAGGCAAGGCAGAGGCAGAGGCAGAAGCAGGTGTGTCAGGAGCAGAGCTGCCAGGTTGGTCATTAGCTTTGCCCTTGGGGCCAAACCTGTACCTGGGACCCTGGGCTCTCGGTAGGATGGTCAGGTCATCGCTTGGGGTGCTGTAGGGAACCTGAATTGCATCGGCCGCTCCAACAATGTAGTGATGGGGAAGAGTTTCTCCCCAAGTGGCGACCCAGTCTTCATCTACTGAGACAAGCCTTGGATGGAAATATTTGGGGTACTTGTCGCGCTGATGATGGTCCCGGAAAATGTACTGGTCACCAGCTGCCCACAAGGTGGGTTGCACAATGTGGGACTGTGGACCCAAACGATAGGCCTTTGAAACTGGTGGCCGGCCGATGTTGGGAGCGGCCGCTCCAGCATCGCTCTTCGCCAGTGCCAGTGACAGATCTTCTCTGATTCCAAGAAGAGCATTACCGGTTTCATAGCGAAACATGTGGAGTGCGCTGAGGCTCTTGCCAAGAAGTTGCGCGTTGTCGTATGCGTCTTTCTCCAAAGTCTTGATTCGTTCCTGCAACTCTTGAACGACCTCGTTCAACTCCAATACTGTGACTGCACAAGGAATTGTGAATTTCAGTTATTTTGGCAGTGCATAACTAGGGATGTGATTACCTTTTGAACCTTTACGACGTTTTGGCTTCGCCTCCTCATCCGATGGCTTGTACTTGGCCTCGTCTTCAGCTGCACGCTCCTTTCCCTTCCCCTTACTTGACTCGGCTGCTTGACTTTCATCAATGACGCCTGCAGCTACCATGGTCTCCAACTTGGCCTTTTTATTTGCTGCACCCAGTGCAGCCGCCTCCCTACGATTGAGTGAGTAAGAGCATTTTACCTTGTTTTGTGCACATGCTCGGCACCGGTTGCTCTGTGAGGATTTTAGACAAGTCTTCCCAGCTTTCTCGCACTGGGCACAGCGAACAGGATATTCCTCGAGTTTTGTCGACCGCTTCCTAGTACCCTCGAGTGTTAGCTTGGAAGCAGCCGGAGACCCTGAAGGAGCCGAACTTGCAGACGAGACATCGTCGTGGCCTTCCAAACGCCACCGCTTGCTTCCTATAAGATGGTCGATTTGAAGTCAGAATTGTTACATTCCTGATTGCTTACCTTCTGTGGTCTCTTCCTCCGACTCCTCCTCGAGGTTCCTTTTCCCTGCTAAGTCTTCTGTCAAAAAGTTAGCTTTGCTGAATGCAATTTGGTCTGCAGTACTTACCAGGAGTCCATGTCGTTGTAAGACAAGAGGGTGGGTGGACAGCGGCTGGCCGGTATTGGGCTGATGCCCTAGAGCCACCAGCAACCGGAGCCGCAGGTGGCTGCATGGAGGGTCCAGCGGGTACTCCGCTTGCTGGCTGGGTTTGAGCAATGACGGGACGTGGAGGTGGAGCGGCCGTCGCTGGCTGAGCAGCAGGAGAGCGAGCAGCAGGACCAGCAGCTGTTGCGGGGACAGGTGGAACGGCTGCTGGTCGAGTAGTTGGAGCGCCAGCAGCCGTCACAGGGGGGGCGCGGGGAGGAGCAGCCGGGGTACGGGAGGGATTAGCAGTAGCAGGTGGGGCGCGGGGAAGAGCAGCCGTGGTAGGTGGGGCACGAGGAGAAGGTGCAAGAACAGCAGGGGAAGCGGGAGCAGGTGAAGCAGGTGTGGGACGAGCGGCCAAGCGAGCAGGAGAAGGTGCAGGTGCAGGTGCAGTAGCACGAGCGGGAGCAGGCGCAGGAGCAGTAGCACAAGCAGGCACAGGAGCAGGAGCAGGCGCAGGTGAAGGAGCAGGCGCGGCAATGGGAGGAGAACCAACTGAGGCTCCTGGTGGTGGCGCTGCAAGGGGAGCGGCCGCTTCGGTCGCTCCTCGAAGTTCTTCCCCATTCATCATCATCTGCCTCCACTCATTCATCTTGGAAGACACATCGGTTGCTGACTGTTCCACTTCCGTCCTTTGGTCAGCAACAAGCTGCTTGAAGTGGAGGCCCACCCAAAAAACCCATGCATGGGGCGATGACTTGCTCCAGCAACATTTGACGGCGCGGGGAATGGTGGAGCCTTCGCGTGCTTGGCCAACAATTCCATTTAGGTACTCCTTTTTGTAAAATGAGCATTGATTGCCGCATGGGAGAGAATGGCTATCTTACCCGCTCAGCATTTACAGTAGCAAGCACTTGTGCACATGCCTGCCCGTCATTGCTCGTCAATACTGGGATCAATCGATCGCGAACTTGGTTGAGCACATGGAAGAAGTGTTCAGCATCGAAGTTTGCCATGGGTAATTTGGAGGAGAGCGAGATCGGTCGGATCGATGGGTTTTCGATTGGAGATGGTTGTAGAAGAAGAGCAAGAAAAAAAAACCATCCTGACACATCGAAAGACGGGTTTGTATTCCCACGGTTGCCCGCTTGTGAACAACATCATCCTTACTGCCTGCTATCGCCTGCTCACCGACCATCTATTAACGGATGCTGCTAAATGTGCTAAATTGTCAGGCGAGAACCGGTTGCTATTGCGACGAGTACTGATAAATCATGATCACCTGCGACAATCCTAACGGCTGCTTTGAATCTCCATGTAACGGACACTCGGCTGCTAACGCACTCACGATGGGCTATCAGCTCCTCATGCATTAACTATTTTATCGTCATTATTATTCTATTTTAAAGCATAATTCTAAAAAGAAACACACAACACCTGCTCGCCTACCCAGTCCCCAACCATTAGCTCAACCCGACCTGCTTAACCCGCCTGCTACCTACCCTCCACCTGCTTGCAACCCACCACACACCCACTTGCTCACTTTCCACCCATCACCTGTGCTTGTTGTTGGTTCGGCTGCTGAACTATTCGGCTGCTTAATGATCATGTACCATCAACTTCGCTTGCTACGACGACCAACCACGCAACCGCCTGCTCGCTTTCCACCCATCCCACAGCACGTGTGCTTGTTGGTGGTTCAGCTGCTGAATCAACCGGCTGCTTACGGATTATCAACTTCGCCTGCTACGCCTAACAACCACTGCTTGTTTGTTATTCACTGTTCCCACTCACCCGCCTGCTCGCTACACATTTACGACCTGCTACCTACCTACCCACCCACTACCTACCCACCTACCTGCCTACCCACCACCTACCAACCACCCGCTAACTACCCACCACCTGCCTGTTCACTGCTCATTTACCACCCGCTACCTACCCACCTACTTACCACCCGCCTGCTTGCTGCCCATCTGCTACCTGCTACCTACCCACCTACCCATCTACTTCCCACTGACTCACCTGCTCGCTGTCCACCTGCTACCTACCCACCTACCTACCATCTACCCACCTACCCACTACCTACCTACCACGCACCTGCTCGCTGGCCATTTACCACCCGCTACCTACCATCCGTCGCAGCCCACACGCCTGCTCCCTGCCACCCGCTACCTACCTACCACCCGTCGCTACCTACCTACCTCCCAACCACTACCTACCCACCTACCCTACCACCCCTGCCTGCTTGCTGCCCACCCGCTATCCACCTACCTACCTACCACCCACCCGATACTTATCTACCTACCACCCACCCGATACCTGCCCATCTACCCACCACCCGCTACCTACCCACCACTACCTACCCACCACCCACTACCTGCCCACCTACTCACCACCCAACTGCACAATTCCACGGATTCCATAGACCCAACTCAGTTCTTGCCTTTTCATAATTCCATGGATTAACTCAGTTCTTGATGCATAGCTTACCTATGTGTGTTGACCTGAAAATGGAGTCACATAGTGGTTAGATTTGTTCCGGGTTATATCAAAAAGTGCCACTCAAAATTTCTGATCAAATGCCACTCGGTGCACTAGGCGTGACAATGAGTTTCACGTTGAACCACCCACGTCCAGCTCCTCGTGACTCGTATTTAATTGATGAAGATATACTGTCTGTGACGCAGATGGATGCACCGTTGCATATGTGCGATGGACGACTCTGAAGGAAGGGGTCAAGTGGATGAAGCGAATTGATGAGGTGAAATTCATGATGAGGGCAATCGGTCACCTTTATTCACGTTCCAATGTCAGTCAAGCAGGGGTGTCATCTGAAAAATCGACATAATATAACACGAGTCTACTCAAATTACTGACAATCAGTCAGACAGCGAGCTCAGAACCGCATCTAAATCAACTTTACACACAAATTATCCAGTCCCAATCACTGGAAACATCTATGATATTGAAGGCTGGTATGTCGCTCCAGTCAATATCCACCCGCACCCCCTCGTCTTCTTCCTTCCCAACCACCTCATCTACGCCCTCTCTCATCCCACCCATCTTTCCACCCCCACCCCCAACGCCTATCCTGCCCAAACGCGACACAACATCAGAAATATCTCCCCACCCAATACCCCGATAACATCCAACAACAACATTTCCTGGTGCATCGGCGATACTTAGAACCACCAAAACGCCATGAAAAGCAGCGTAATGTGTTGAGGGAACTGATACGGGAGGAGTAAGGTCCATCACTCTCGCCAAAGTTAACATATGCGCCAAAGTATCGGCGGGTACATGTTGGCTGTCGCCTCATCATCACCTTCCTCTTTCGTGTCGCCTCTGCCCGGGAATTTAATTACTGAGCGAGCTGGCGAGCTGTTGAGTTGACCGGGATGGCGACGGAAATGTATTCCTGATAGGTCCAAAAGTCGTTTCTGATGAGCAAAAGGGCGCGATAATGTGGATAATGTGGGTGTTATGGGGCGCATCGGCGAGACCTAGAAACAGCAAGCAGCCATAAAAAGCAGCATAGGGTGGTGAGGGAGGTGTTACAGAAGAAATGAGCATCATCGGCGGAGTGTGGTCCGACTTGGGAGCCAAGATGTCCACGGTTAGAGTGTGCGACGTGAGTTACGCGTATTGGTTCGTGATGACAGTGCTGAAGGATGTGCTCCTGCGACACTCCGACCACTCCCAACAACGACGTTTCCGATCGAATCGGCGACCCCTAGAACCACAAAAAAATATGAAAAGCAGTGTAGGATGTCGGCGTTCATGTTACGAGAGGAGCAAGGAGAATCGGTAGACCCTAGCTTGACTTGTGAGCCAAAGTGGCCGCATTTCACACCACCCAATAGCCAGGGTCCCGTCGTGCAACAACGCCCCTCTGAACCACAACGAGGACACGGTCATGAGAACGTTTGAATATAATGTCTGAGAGGCGAGCGTTGAACTGTTGCGTCAAAGTGGGCAGTGATGGTGAGGGCTGGCGATATTGAGAGGCTCCAGGCAGAATGCTGGCGATGAGACGAAAGCGATATGATCAGGGAAGTACAGGTTTATTTGGAGAAAAGCTATGGGAAGACGTGGTGGAAATACTGGACATAGGAAGAGGAAGATAAAAGCTGCAGGGGCTCATTCAGGAATGCATGAAGCTCCAGCTAATGGTGATGGTTGGCGTAGAACTTGTCACTCGAGGATGAACACGCAGGAGACAGGAAGCGCTGGGGATGGCTGGTAGGATGATCGCAGCGACGGCAGTGGGATGAAGGACGTGATTTAGTGACGGTCGTAGAGGGATGTGGGAGACCACGACGATGTTGCTTGATGACGTGTCAGTCATTGCGTCGCTGCAGCCTGTGGTGGTGGTGATACGTTGATGATAGGCCACTTTCGTCGTACTGATGAGTGGTAATCAATAATCGCGATACTCCTGGTGAGCTAAATGCGCTTTCGGCGAACCAAAGTGGTGACGTGATGACTTGAATAACATCTTCAGGCGGCCACTGTGTAGGGAAGACAGGTAATGAAGAACACAAAACCGTTTTTGCTTTCTGGTGATCAAGTCACGGAATCTGGGGTGGAAGTGAGTATAAGTGAAGATATGTCGAGTCGTGTTACTCACAAAATATTTTGCCTCAACCACTTGAAGCGACCATTGTATTGAGCGCTGGATCGCTGCCCCCGACATTCCCCATCTGCATTCCCTCGTCTTCCTCCTCAGCCACCGGTTTTATATTGCCCCTTCATCTCATCCTTCCTTTCATTCCCATCCCAACTGTCAATTCTACCCAGACGCGATCCGCAATATTGCCTCTCCCTTCCTGTAATCCCAACACGACCCAACACTCCGACGCCATTCAACGACGACGATTCCTGGGTCATCAACGACACCTGGACCTAATAAACGCCCCATAAAAGCAGTGTAGGGTATTGAGGGACGTGTTACAGGAAGAGTGAGGTCCATCGCTGGACTCTGGCTCGACTTAGGAGTCAATGTGTCGGTGTGTCCACGTCGCCTGATGGCTGATGTCGCCCCACACTAACACCTTCCTATTCCGTTTCCTCCCGCTCAACAACCTGATAATACACCATCCCTACCCAGCCTGGACTGTGCGCAGGACGACGGCGTGAAGACGTTGAGCGGAGTCACTGAAAGCGGAGTGTTGAACTGTTGGGTTGACCAGGGCGGGAACGGCAACCCCGCGGGTGTTAGCGGATGGAGACAACACCTGAGCGATATGATGGAACCAGGTTTTCATCGGGAAAATGGCACTGGGGGACATTGTGGAAATGGTAGGGGTAGGAGGAGGAGAATGAGTGAAGGGAGGCGGAGATGGGTCAATGGGAGGTACCGGAGAGCGGATGGAGCCATCTCTGTGCTATGAATCCAGACTGAACGACGTAGGGGGTGATAGAACCGCATTGGTGGTAGGATGCTCGCGCCGACAGGAGTGAGTTGAGGGATATCTAGCCGCGGTCGCAGAATGAAGGGGAAGACCGACAAGTCAGGGGTTACATAGTGGAAGTGGATTTGACTGGCGACGCTGGAATTGAATAGATGAGTTGGGATTTGGAACGCGGCTGATGAACGACACGTACTGCCCATGGTCTTCAACTTCTGATCCTTCCTGTGAAGACAACACCATCCCCACACCCACACTATCAATTACCCACTCGTTGGATTCTCTCATCAAAGGATCACCCCCGATCCAATGCAAAAAAATTTCTTTTCGCATTTTGACACAAACATCGGGGGAACGACGAGACCAGGTTGAGAGTGCATGCAGACGACTCATTTATGTATCATCAGTATTGGCACACATAAAACGAGGACAAAGCAGACATACCCCGTTTTGAGTCCTGACGCATCAATGTCTGAGGGACGCGCAGGGCCAAACTCGTCACATTGTGTTGCGTGATAAATTGTGTTTTGCAAGAGTGGTGGTGGACGTGGTGGAAGGTGACGAGATTCTTTGCAGCTTTAGAAGTTCAAGTACGAAAAGTTAACAAGGAAAAACCGATAAATAGGTCAAGGACAAATCGGGCGGGCGTGTCTCTCGACAATCGCTGTGGGTGCTTGTTCCTATTTTACCCTGTTGATGGGTGCATAAGCCTTGAAAAAAGTTCCCTTCGTTAAAAGCGCCCGACCTTGGCGACGATAATGAGATCGGTGGTCAACCAGTTCATTGAGAAAGAAAAATGAGATTGTGCTATAGAAGTACACTGAAAATGATGGGCATAGGTTAGCAGGCAAGGTAAAAGAACAAAATCATGGTACTCACATGAAACTATATTACGCCATTTGAAAGTCCAGAATACACATCCCCTCCTTCATCGTTCCCCTACAATATGACCGACATAGCCTGACGAGGACACCCAGGGATCAACGGATCCATCCCACTTCAACCTACAGCCGCTTCTAAGGTATTCCTTCGTCCACAGTCGACCGTGAACGACAAAATCAAAGGTGAAAAGGATAAAAAGAACGAGTTGACAAGCGATAGTAACCATTCAACTCAGGTGCAGCGCGACGACCATGATGGTTTGGGACAAACCCTGTTGCGTTGACGGATTGATGTCAACTATGAGTTCAAATACCGACAAACAATCTCCCACTTGTGAGTCCATCCACCTCCCCGCCTTCAACATAACTCCCGGGCTGCGACCAATTCACCTGAAGATGTCTTCTCTTCTGTCCGATACCCTTTGCTAGTCAGAGATCAATTTCTTTATTTGCGTGATTTCTCGCTATTCTTCACTGACGTCATTGGTTCGTACTTCGGGAAGACTCACAAAGTGAATTTGAGCTGAATCGGGTTGTATTGCTGGGTGGCGGCGACGATGTCGATAGTCGATATCGAGCCACACAAGTGACGGAATATGCCAATAATGGATTGAAGTGAGTGAATTTCTAGCCTCAGTAGAGTCCAGACAGATGGGGTGGACGGATACGAAGAGGCGACAGAGACAATGTTCCAGGTGATGCTGAAAAATGTAATGCGAGAAAGGGTGATGGAGGACTGGTAAATATAGAGTGAAATTTCCCCCTTATGCGTCAGCACTTTGCCCTCTGAAAGCTCTTTCAGAGCGCTTTAAAGATTTGGCACTCTAACGCGTCCTCCGCTTGTTTCTCCCCCGGTCATTGACAGGAACCAATCTTCAAGGGATATCGGTACCTCTCTGAGGTATTCCTCCCTAATCGCATCTTCATCCCACACCACTAACTCCAAGCGCACCCACACAGCTTTTTAACGAGATATGAACCCGGAAATCAAATATCGACGTCGACGCCCCCTTTTCCTCACACAATCCCGCGCATGCTCCGTATCAGTCAACATCGTTTCGCCCTCATGGCCAAGTTGAATTAACCCCAGTGCACTTCACATTGCATCTTTTGAGCTACCCACCGGAGTTCCAACTTAATACCATGAGCGATCATCAAAGGTAGCGCAAAATGCCAAGGTACGTTTACGAGAGGGTGGACTGAAGCGGCTGAAGCTCACATTGCCCAGTCGCCAAGGTCACCCGGTCGCGGTGCATCGCCCCTCTTTTCTTCCAATTCCTACGAAGTACGGCCCCGTAAATGGGCTGAAATGAAAGGCTGGGTGCAAAGTGTTGGCCTCTCGAGTGGTACAGTTGGAGATAGTGTCCTGTATGGTGGACGAGCAATATCGCGAGGTCGGTGATGATAGGTGAGTGATGCGCCGGGGACACAACAGTAGCCTGGTGCTGTGGAAACGGAAGAGGGTAAGGTAACAGGAAACGTGATCAGGAGTGCCTGTAGGGGGGAAACGCATAGTTGATTTAAGATTTGACCAACATCGCGACCAACGCGTCTCATACCAGGAGACCGGGAAAAATGCAGACCACATAACCCAATCCAATTCTATCCTCCGTTGGCCACTCACCATAAACGCACAATCTGTTCTCTATTCTCCTTGGAACGATAATTATATCGAGATTCGAAATAAGCGCTGAATCTTCACAACCCGAGTCCCAGTGTGGAGATGATGCAAGTGCATAGGCCACACTCGATGGCTTTTTTTCACGCCTCGCATTATCTCTGGAGATTATGGATTCCGAAGTCCTTTCTAAACATCTTAAAATTCCTGTACCGCGTTCGACTAATTATCAGATTCCAAAGAAATTCGAGTGCGAATGGATAGAGGGTAACTGGATGAAGCAGATAGAATGACCCGAGTCAATGGAGGGTGTAGTCGCGGTTGCGGAGTATCCTACCATTTGACTCGTTGGGTATTTTCGCTTGCCCCCGTTCTCGTTTCACTTCCTCCTTGACGCAACGCAACCGTTTCCTACCTACAATTCCGCTCATCCAATCGTTCTATCGCTTACATCCAATCTGCTGTGAAGGTAATTTAAAATGAGCGCAGAGCAACACACTTGGCTACTTCCACTGTTCATCACTTTTGGACGTTAGACTCAAAGCAACGCTTCCCAAATCAACGACGACTCACAGCTCCAATCAATTACGATGACCAAAGAACAATGCCAATTAGTCTCGGCTTCCCTGCCGTTCCGCTTTCATTTTAAGCCTTTCCCGACGCTCGTCGCCAGCTTTAGTAGGTCCTCATATCTTACTATCCACACACACTGTCGACCTTGAGGCGATTGTCAAACATCGGCATCGGTACCGAAGACTAGTAGCAGACACGTACCTGTCATATTAGTCACATTTTCCTGTAATTGATGTCTAGATCTGATAAGATGAAATTGGCATGCTGTCAGCAACACGCGGAGTGCAGCTGGGAAAATCACACCAGTGTCTCTCAACATTCAACTAGAACCATCTTCTTACCTTTCATATCTCGGATTAGCACCATGTTGACCACCAGAGCAGAATATCCATCTCTCCAATTCTTGGGCCTCATAGGTGTTATACCTGTAACTCCAGAAGACATTAAAGGACAACATGTCATAATTTACCTGTATATCCTATTGGTAATTTCAGTAATGTTGAATAGCAGGGCTGACAAGACTTCTGGTTCTCTAGTCTCATGGGTCCAACTGGCTCCGGAAAGAGTGCTGTAAGTCTAATCTCACTACATTGATCCCTTGTGTCATCCCAATGTTAAAACTGACTTTTGTTCCTCTCCAGTTCATCCAGTCACTCTTGGCACCAGATCAGAAACTAGATATTTCAAAGGATTCACTTGAAAGTGTCACACAGGAAGTCTTCTGCTATCAAGTAGTCAATTTGATGCAAGGAAGATGGAATGTTTTACTAGTAGTGGATACACCTGGCTTTCTAGATACCAAGATGTCTGAAAGCCAGATAACCAAGATGATCACAGTGACATTGGATAATTTACGGTATGTTTTTAATTGTTCACCAACCCAACTGACAATGTCCTAATTCTCAATGGTGCTTCTTGTCAGTCAATCTGCTTATGCAGTCAATGTATGCATCCTTTACTTCCAACCCATCACAGATATACGAATGGGAGGCTCAAAAAGGGATGCAGTCAAGCTCCTCAGAGCATTTGCAGAGTCATTTGGGGCTAGTGGGATCAAAGTGGTAACCACAATGTGGAACCATGTTTCATCCCCCACAAAGATGGAGGATGCCAATCAACGGTTTTGTGATTTGAGAAATGAAATATTTGTGGTAGGTGGTTTGCTTTTCTGCAATGAAAATGTGATTTATTATTTCCATAGCCATCTGATGGATTTAAGATTGGTGTCATGAAGTTTGAGTTTTCCAGTCACTCAGCACTGTCAATCCTAGACAGGTCTTTTGGTGGATGGTATCACCATAAAGACAAATCAAAGAAGATGGCCCAGGATCCCCAATACCAATCCCTCATCCTCAATAATCTCCTTAAGCGCATCAGCAACATTCACCAACAACTGCTCACACTTGCAGAGGACAAACAGAGTGCAAGCATCCCTGGAAGTGAAGATCCCTGCCTTCTTGAGGTTGTACTGAGGGATGAGAAAGTGGCATTAGGCACACTTCAGTCATTTTTAGATGATCTATATGAGATCAACCCAAAGAGCTGCTCATCACCTTTACCACTTCCACTCCACATTGCTTTGAAATACCAATTTAGGCCTTTCTTTGTAGCTAGTAAAAGGGTATTTCATAAACTCAAGTAGCTAGGCTGTTGATTGTAGTAGACTGGTAATTTTCTATCCTCATATATTGAAATTTCAATGAATTTATATCTTATAGAGGAACACAGCATGGATATATAGGATGAACTGAGCACATTGGAGCAATGACTACTTTCGCGAAACTTGAGAGTGCAGTGATGAGCACCGCACCTCTATCCCCCTATTTTTCAATTTTTCTATGTTTTTCTGTGTATTTCTGTTTGCATCAGTGCATTGTTCACATGCAGAGCACTTTTGATTTCTGAATATTCAAGTATTTTCTTTTTATTTCCATCATTTTCTATTATTTTACCTATATCATGTACTTAGTTTACAGCCAATACAAGTCTCTTTTCCGCCCTTGTATTTGTGTTTCATCTTCGTATTTCGTCTTTGTCTTTGTCCAGTGTCTGTGTACACCTTAGTCAGCGCTTATTTTCATTGTTTTCGTTGTTTCCATGCTCCATCATTGACCAATTTCACTCCACACTTGCCTCACCTTCCCATCTCTTCATTTCTCTCACATATCGACCCCACAAACTCATACTGCACATCTCATCTTCCTTTCCCATCCACCTCTCTCATCCCCCAGTCACACCTTCACCATCACTCACCCTTTCACTCAGATATCCCCATGCGCACATCAGCAGGACATTGTTACAACTTCGAGAACTAAGACTTCAGTTCAACAGTTGTTACAAGTTCAGGTTTGGTAGTTCTTTAACACAAAGAGTATCTCATCAAGCAACAGAGTCTTAGTGAAAGCAAGTACAAGTTCAGAGATGAGGTTACTAGTTGTATTGTTCACAAAGAACTAGCTAAAGAACTACAACAAAATACTAGGTCCTTATATACAAGTAGAGAGTCCGAAATAAGAAGTACAGGTGAAATTAAGGCTGGACATGAGTATACTCATGGGTCATCTGGATCTGTACCCATGGGTTTTTTTTTTTCCAAAATCCAAACCCAGATCCGTGGGTCAAAGTTCCCACAAGTACCCATGACCCACAGGTAAGCACTCACAGGTCAATGGGTCAGCTCAATTAATTAATTTTATTCACAAAAAATATATTATTTTTTTCGAATGTGTTTTAAAATAGTTTTCATGGCTAATGGAAGTAAAATATTTTTTCAAAGTTCTACTAATGTGTACTATATTGCAGGTACATATGGGTGCACAAGTACTTGTGAGTCACCAAGTTTTCCAAAACCAACACCCAGACTTGACCCGGACCCATGGGAACAAGTACCCAGATCCACAGGTCATGCTACTCACAGGTATTCCCACAAGTCAACTCACAGGTACCTGTGAGTATACATGACTCGTGTCCAGCCCTAGGTGAAATATGCATGGTTGTAAAACAGATCATAGTAGGGGTAAAAGCATGTAATGACACTTAGTTGTGGGCCATGGCCCTTGGCGTGGCATGTACGAGGCCCCCAATCCTTCTTTTGCCTTCCCCTCATTTATGAGGGAAAGCCCCCTTCAGGGGGGCGCAGAAGGCAGAAGAAGGATTGGGGGCCTCGTACATGCCAGGCCAAGGGCCATGTCCCACAACCGTGTATGATTAAAGAACCGCCGACATCGAAACACCAGAAAATCGTTCATGTGCGCATGGGACCTAACAAGATGAGTGAGGGTGATCGTATGATAAATGAATCAGAAGACGTTAGGATAGATATTGATATACGAACACGACATAGGGGATACGAAGGGGGGGAAGGATTTTTTGGTCGTGAACTACGTACATTGTGTACGAAAAGCGAAGGAACTTGATAGAAATTGAAACAAAACTTACCGATATTAGGACACAAAGGGCGCTGGATGCGACGCATGATTGAAGCGCTGATGTGAATGCAGTTGACTCTGCCATAATCGATAGGTCTCGGGAGTCACCAAAAGCTATTGGTTGTGGGGGATTATCGATTATCGGTTATCACTGCGGGTTTTAGGCTTGGAAGGCAGTTTGGGAGTCACCAAAATCTATCGGAAGGATAGGACAGATATCAGTCAAGACAGCAATCCGAGCATCGCAAGGGGAGGCCTCTTGAGACTGCAATGACCACCAACACGACGTCTCTGCCCAGAAAACCACGCATCTTTTAACAAAGAAGTAAAAAGTTGCACACTGATCCCTTAAATAAGAAAGTTCGGGACTGATAACTGTGAGCTCCTTCAAAATTGCCCTCTGAGTCTGAGATGCCGCGGCCCGCCTGATGCTGGGGCGCGGGAAGACGGCTTTGCTCAGCAGTAGTCTAGCTCAGCAGGGGCGCCAGAAATCATCCATGTTCAAGATCCCGCGAATCGAAGCCTCTTGATGTGATGCTTCTCTGACTCTTCCTCGTCTTTTAGCGCTTTTTACCGATGTCTCTGCTTTACGCTTTGTCACCCATAAAAAGTTTGTCGAATTTGGCTCACTTTCGCCGCTTATATTTAAATTTTAATTTAAACTTACCGTGTCGCGTTCTTGGAGTTTCTATAGGGAATCAGAATGATCAACTCATTTTATCCCCTTTATTTGTACAATTTCTCAAACCTTAGCTCTGAAAATCCCTTTTCTTCCTCCCCCCATTAATCCTCTCAGCTCATCTGCTATGTCACCACATCGCGTTGAAATTCCTCAATTTCGATACCCAGTATGTTCTGTCCCACTACTGTGTTTTGTCATTTGCTGATTCTAGCCATGTTCAGCCTCAAAATGGGCCAATACGCGATCTTTTTCTCTACTTGGATGTTCTGAATAACAAAGCTGAATGCAAAAAAATTGATGTATGCGTCATACCCGTGATACGCCAGCTTAATCACCAGCTCACAAGTTGTTTAGACCTGCATAAAAGTAACATTTTTCAGCACTGTGAAGCCCGATGTTCCTTACAGTCGACAGTCCGCGTCTGTTACGACGGCGATTGACACGGTGAATAAAGTGCAAGGATTTCCGCATTTGACCCATTCTGACATCAATCTAGGTTAAGAAAACAATGCCCCGTTACTTCCAAAATCATAGAAATAGCGAATTAGCCGTCTTGAAGGTTCACCAGGCGTATATGAATTTCTATAAAAACCATCTAAGTAGCAGAGGGGGCCGAACATCAGCTACAGCGAGAGCTGCTCGGATTTCTGCAAGAACTACACAGGGTCGTGCTTCCGTGACGACTTCTACATCCACCGACCATGCCCCTGATTCTACGTGTTCGTCTTCCGAACGAAGTAGCTCCTCGTCAGCCACAGACATTAGCTACGCGTCACAAGCTCAACCTCAGTTAAAGAGAAAACGTCGCCGTCTTCAGCCATCGGAGTCCGACGATGCTGTCCTTAAGGTGAGTTTATTCAAGATATATCCGCCAATGATCGACGTTGTCTTATTGCAGTGTATTAAGGCCCGTCCAACCAAGAGAAAGCGACCACAGCAAGCAAGACTGCTGAATCCCGTTCGCAGAGCCCAACATCTAGCGCCTGCACCCCCCACCACCACCGTAACCTCAAGACCTGAAAACAGTTCATCGACTGCATCTCCTGTTGAACCAACCGACATTCCTATCCCGATTCTCAACACCCAAACAATTATCACAATTGCCCCGTCGAATCCTCCTACTATCCCTACTCAGGCTCAAGCTGCTGTTGGCATTAACCATCGTGCCTATAGCCACACGTTTTCCTTCCAATCGCCTCTGTCACTACCCCATCAAAGTCTTCCTCAATACATCGAAGCTCATTACCCTCAGTTTTCTAGACTCTTACCGGCCGCCATTCAGTCCGGATACGGAGATAACCCTTCCCTGATAAACCTTTTCTCTGCATTGCCCCCTTGCTTTCGAAATGCAGGGCTTCAGTGCCTTGTTGAACGAGCATCCGATGTGGGGGCGACTGAGGTGGAAATGGTGGGCGTCATTGCAGCTATCACTGCCTTTTTTCGCGGACGTTCTTAGAGGTTTAACACCAACTTAAAAAATGTACTCATTATTTTGCAATTCAGTATTTTTTTTGGTCATAGTGACGCTCCTCCATATTGGAAACGGGTCGCACTCCAATGGCGATTTGTAAAGAGAGGCCTGGTCCTTTGCTTGATAATCGTCATAGATTTTCTGAGTAATGAAAGCCCATATCCACCACCCAGCCATACCGACAATGCTCTATATCTCCACGTACTCAGCCGCTTGGAGAACTGCAATCCGCCTGTTATAGAATGATGAATACTTCGCATCAAGGTATCTGGACTGCAAAGTTAGATTTTGTTGCTTTTCCGCCAGACAATCAATAAACGAACATACCCATATATAGGTGCATCCGACTTCTCCACCTCAAGACGAGCTTCAGCGTGGAATTCACCATGGATGTCGTCTACCCGAGAAAGCCTAGAAGTTGTCCGCGCATTTCGGAGTACTTTGCAAGACAGTACGTGGTAATCGATGCGCATTCGCAGGCCCTGTTTATAGACGTAGAACACATCCCAAGCGTTGGCCCTCGGAAAAGCAGTTATCTCTGCGTGGAGTCGTGGTCGGAGCCTGATGTTCAGAGACTTGTGGTCTCCAAAACTGCGCACACCTTCCCACCATTCTGTATTTCTGTCACGCACTTCATCTTCATCAATCCTATACATCACTGACCAACCCCGTTGCCTGTATTTCATTGCCAATGCACTGTTCTTGACGATGGGCAAACGCCTATCCAACGTACATCGCTCTTCAAAGGTTGAGACTGGATAGGCTGAATATGCTATTTCGTGATCAAAGCAAGTCATAGTGTGCGCTGCTAATCTGTAAGCCTTGTTGCTCCTACCAATCATAGCACAAGGCACTGACTCATCGCATTGTGTAAGAGGGTTTCAAACGGAGTGTTATCACAGGTCATGAGACGAATTTTTCGGCCTGAGCTTGGGTGGGTGAAGATGTTCATCTCGTATATGGTAGATCTGTGCGTCGACATCTGCACCGTCTGTGTATCTCCACCAACTACAGAATACATCAGCACCTTCGTAAACACGCAGCTCGGATCCTCACCTTTCTTGGGATAGTCATATTCGGCATTCATCTCATAACCATCAGCGATAAAACCACTCGCAACCGCCCATCTGTCCAGTATCACGGCACCAATTCTCGCGACGACTACGTCCAACACGCAGGTGGGACCATACCTTGTACCGTCGATGAAATTGCATGCAAACGAACCCACGACTATGCTGTTGGACTTCATCAAAGCTTCCCTAAAGGTCGTTGCCAGGACACGCGCATCATGCCTCCGGGATTCGTTCTTAAAAAAGAAGGACAGGTAATGGACCACATCGTACAACTCCCTTTCAAACATTTCCACTCGCTGTGCCGCGTCTTTACAAACACCTCGAACTGCGCTTCGTGTCCTCGGACTTAGCTCTCTAAGTAGGGCGTTGTGAGGCAATCTGTTGAGTCGCCTTCGAGTACGTAGCCAATCTCAGTGTGTTACATGGTGCAGGGTCTATACCCATAAACTCACCATAGATAGTCTGTATTCTGCCTGTTCATCAATGGTAACAATAGAACGAGGTCAAATGTAGGATGAGATGTCGACTCAACTCCGGCAGATTGCAGAAAACAACGTCGATTATATATTACAGGACTGGACAGGTGAGTCAGACGGTCTAGTCAGCACTGACCTAGATGAGTCACAGAGCACTATCCGTCGTCTCCAATTCAGTGCATTCCACGACGGTCTCCAGATCGTTTTGGCCTGTAGTGTACCCTCGGGCTATTCATCGAGGGAACGCCGATATTTTTGTGGAGTCTACGAGCAACAGCATGCTTACCATGCATGGCAGCAACAGGCGTTTAAGCAATTTCAGACGTTGGACTGCTTCGCAATATGCATTAGCTCTCAATCGATCCGCACTCTACAACCATTGAGGCCAATCTACCAACGGTACCGTTACACGCATTATTCCTCACTAGTCAACGGATGATCCCATCCATTATCTCTATATGAAATATATTCCGATTGCATTGAATACTCCGAGCGTTGAATGATTTGCAAAACCCAATCATGGCAATACATTTACCGAAAAAAGGCACTCCATCGAATCCTTTGCAGAGTCGTTATCCATGCTTGCCATCCAAATGCCGTACCCATGCGATGGGTGTTTTCAAGCGGGTCTTAGATCCTGGACTGTATCAAAAGTAAGGTGATTCTCGATTTCGTTCGATGCGCGACAAAACGGTTCAAGGCGGTATCGCATGTACCGACGCTATCAGAGGGCTGCATCATGTTCAGTCTGTACAAAATAGGGTCAGAACTGGGCCACGTTTCGAGGATTAGCAAGCCGCAATATATTCATTTTTTGTTACGGATAAACAACATGTGTATGTATACAGGGAGGCTTAAATGCCCAATCTTTCGCGACATTGCTTTGCCTTTATCGATTTAATGGAGAAGTTCCGGAACTCCAGATCTGCCGGTCTATGATGGGCCCATATCAGTCATAAACACAGTATGATACCAATCGATAACCTACCGGATACCTTCCTCGTCAGGTCTATTCCGATTTCCACTTTTCTCGGTATGCAGCTTATTGTGCATTCGTCTGCAGGAAGTGTAGTGTGCGATTGTGTAGAGGTGAAACAAGGCGTGGCAGCCAAAAGTCTCGAATGCAAAATGCAGTCGCAAGCCGCGGTTATAAATGTACAGCATCTGCCAGGAGTTTGCTCTGAGAAGTCCAACGTATCTCTTGTGGACTAGAGGATAAAGGACGACACGCAATGTCTTGCTATCCCCGAGGCACCGAACGCCCTCCCACCACTCACTGGTTTTCTGACGAACTTCTTTCTCGGGAACGCGATGCATAATAGTCCAGCCACGGTCGATATACTTCTTTGCGAGCGCGCTGTTTGTGATAGACGGCGTCCTCCTATCAACACCCAAGCGATCTTCAAATGTATTGATAGGATATGCAGAGTAAGCTGCTTCATAGTCAAAGCAATTTACGGTGTTCGCTTCAAATTCAAATGTTTAGGGCAATAAGTTGATAGGAGACAGAGGTAACTTACTTAAAGCGCTTTCAAGGAGAGCTTCAAAGGGGGGTCCCGCAGAAGAAAATAGTCGCAATTTCCGCCCGTTCTTTACATTCGAATAAATGGAAACTGTTTGAATCGCCGCTCTATCAGTGGGTCGTACAGTGGGAGGGTCGGTTGAATCTTGCGTGGTATGTGGTATGACTGCGGTGGGATCAATAACAGGGTATTTCAGAATCTTAGATCAACGCCCTGACCTTTATCGCCCTTTTGGAATTCATGAGAAAGGAGCCACACCTCCATAAGTTTAAAACCGGACTTTGGCACAATGACGTCCATGACAGCAGTGGGTGCATAGGATGCAGAGTCGAGGAAGTTAGCCGCCATCGATCCTACCACAATGCCTCGCGAGAATCGCAGTGCCTCTCGAAAGCTCGCTGCCAACTGCTCAGCCTCTTTGCGCCATCCATTGTCCCCTTGTTTCTTGAAAAAAAAGGAAAGATACGCCACAATGTTGTTGAATGCCCTGTTGAACCGGGCGATTTGTCGCGAAGAATCTTCGTCCACCTCCTGCAATGATCTTCTGGTTTGCGGTGTCAGTTCGCGCAGAAAAGCGTGATCGGGGAGGTGATTTAACCGCCTACATAACAAGCCATAGGTCGTCTGGTTAGATCAATGTAATTGATAACGCCGTAGATGTACGTACTGTAGGTAGTTTTCTGACATGATACACTTTTTCTGTTCGTGATAGGTGTGAAAAAAAAATGGGAGCGACAACCTTTGGTGGAGGAAATAGGGGTTTTCTGCATTTATCGGCCGTCTCGATAAGAATCAAGTCACATTTTACACGATTAACCCAGAGCAAAATCTCGGCTGCGAAGACTCGTTGAAGGAGCCGTTGAATGCATAGAGGACATGACTCGCGGTGGATAGCATTCAAAAATATTTTTCATTCCCTCTGTTGTGTTGGAGGGGCCGAAGGCAGACTCGGAACCATATCGGATTTGTTGAGCAATCATCACCATGGTCGACATGTCCGGTCTAAAATAACATCACCTCCGTTTGGAATTAAGCTCAACTTCCGCACAATTGTAAGTGGTGGGTATGAATTCGTTCTGCGCGGCATTCTAGTTTTTGACCAGAAGGTGTTTTTAAAAATAGACAAATGAGGGCACCTTGTCGCCGTAAGAATTATCTTCACGACACAACAGGAAAGCTGAATTGGAAGTCGCCGTAGGTAACAGCGAAGTGTTCTCACCCTTAAAGACTAATTGAAGGCGTGGACCTCACAATGATACAGGGAGCAAAATGTGCCGTTACATGCTCGATCTGACGCTGGTTTTTTTCAATAGGAGTAATTTTTGAAAGAACGTTCGTAAAAAAAAAACCTCTTCCATACTTTGACCATGTCTTCCAACAGCAGTGTCCCACTTCCTCCCTACAATCACCCTGTACGTATCATTCAAGTACAGCCATCTTACCACTGTTCGCGATATTGACATCATGACAGCCACCTGATGGGCCATTGCGCGAAATATTTTTGCTTATACAAATTCTTAGCGACGAAGAAGAATGCCAAAAAGTTGACGTACGTAGATCATGTCTTTTTTACCACCGTTTTATGTCACTAATCATCGTAGCATGCAGACACACATGAAACAAGCACTCTTCTCATCTCTCCGCTCCAACTTAACATGGGGACAACAACTTGCTTCTGTAGCTCGAGCTGCTTATCAGGTTGGAAATTAGATTGCCTGCGATGGTTAAAAAGACAGCTCATTGTTCCATCACAGGTCAGGGATGGATTACCCCAATATTTTATACATCACTCAAATGGCGGGGAGGCGCTGCGCCGAGTTACGAGTGTTTTCAAAGATCTGTACGAACAACATATTGAAAGAAAAAATTCGGCTGCCGTAGCTCAAGAATGTACTAGAGTGCTTCGCCCACTAGCATCTCGTATGGCGCCGCAGGTTCCCTTGTATACTCAAGCTCCACAGACGCCATTGGTTAGGCCAGCCGCGAACAGGGCTGATGCAGGTGACTTAGTGAGAACAAAGCAGGATATGGGACTTGCAGATGGGGTGAGCTACATTTCCACCGAAATACTCACCCATTTTTCGGTGATACACTCTTACAAAACATCATCCAGGGATTACACGATCGTCCAAGGGTTCCAAAAAGAACCTATGGCCCCTCAATATCGTTCAAACCAGCCACCGAGCCTTGTCTTCACAAAACGAACATCCAGGCCTATATTTCGCAGCATTTTCCACAATTTTTAGAACTATTGCCGATTGTGATGCAGTTGGGGTATGCTTCAAACCCTTCCCTCATCACGTTGTTCTGTGCTTTGCCTCCTCAATATAAAGCTGCATGTATAGATGGTCTTGTCGACAAAGCGGCTCACTTAGGGGCATCAGATATTGAAATGTTGGGTGTTATGGCGGCAATTTCTGCTTTTTATGCAGATGGAAATACATCACAGTTGGGCTGAAGATCATAGCTATAGATTTTCACGTAGATACTAGGGTCTAAATCTCATCTGTTTAGGCGTGAAGTAGTGGGACCTCATTGTTCAATTTCCGCGAAGGGAAGATTCGGCATTGTGGGAAAATTATATGCTGATTAAGCGTCGGACCAGGCCGCCGCTGATCCAAATGAATGGGGTAGGCGCTGAATCAAAGTTCCTGTGAATACTATTAAAGGCCATTCCAGAAGCTGTCAACCTGACTTTCAAAGTCGCCGCTGCAAAGCTGATTATACCGCTCTTACCGCAAATATTTATTTAGATAAGTTTACCTTGCTTGGGATATGCTTAAACTAAGCGGAGGCGGTATTCTTTGGCACGGAAATTGCCTTCACCCTCCGACATCTTCTATTTCTCCTTGCTGTCCGAAGGTTTCCCCTCTTTCGCGGTAGAAGACACATATTTGCCGCTCCGTATCCTCTGTATCTATGTATAAAGGTAATGGTGCGTCAGCGTGTCCCGCCTTAAAAAAAGCGCAATGATTTTACACTGCACCGCACCAACTACAATCAGTTCCCCCACAACATCATACCACAATCTTAAATATGCAACACAATGTATGCCTTATTTTTGTTCGTTGTACCGTGCACATTATGATTATTTCACCTCAGCACCACTTTCCCAACGATCGTAGGCAATATTCGCTGATGGCCGCCTGGCTGGGCGAAAGAGTGGAAAGCGCCCTATGGATCGATGTACGTCTCAGATCGACGCAGGAATTATATCTCTTATAACATCACACCCACACAGGCCACTTTATGTCCTATCTTTGCAACCTATCTCCCTGCATGCATGCCGATAGAGTCGCTGGGACCTTATTTCTCGCCTATGGTAACCGCCGTGAGTTTAGCTTCTCGACATGGCCTGTAGCCTATAGCATTCATTTTATCTATTGTAGGTCGTTGCTCGAATTCCGTATTTCGACACAGAGACGCTCCGGCCGCTCATCCTCCTCTGGGCCGCATATGATCACCGCGCCCGTCGCATCAACTGGATCAACAGCTTTGGAAATTGGAATGCGGTATAAATCCTGTGGCCTCGATAAAAAAAACAATTCTACCGTTTTTCAATCCTTCAACCTCGCCAAAAGGGAGGAGTAGCGTATCATAAATTAATGCTATGCCTGTACATTTCTCCATGACAGCTAATGACATTGTCGCTTGTAGTCCCAAGTATGAAATTCTAAGCTTGACGATCAGATGATTAGCTTGGTTCTTCATGAGTTCCACGTCTGGAACCCTGTTCATGACACTCCATCCTCTTCCTTTGCATTTCAGAACAAGCCGGCTATCTACTGAGCTGGGACAAAAGTTGAGAAGGCACTGGCGCTCTTCATATTTGAATCTCATCGATATCAAAAAGAAAGGCATGTTACATTGCTACATATTCAATCCTGATATGGCAGGCGCTCTTCATTCTGAATTTTTGTCGCCTCTTCCATGACAAATGTACAAAAGACAGAATCCAAAGCCCTTGTAGAAAATTCTAGTTGTTCGTTTTTTTTGACAATCAAATGAAGCACTTACATGTCACTTCTCTGCACAGTAGCACCTGACTCCGATAGATCGAACATTTTTCGAGCCTCGTCTGCCAAATCCATACTGGCACATATGTACCAATGAGCGAGGTCGGTGCACTGCAAGCTCTCGTACACAATGTTGAGCCTAAGTCCCCCGCGATATATATAGCGCATTTGCCATCCATTAGCACGGACAAGGCCCAGATACTTCTCTGAGTCTGGCATGGGTGGATGGAGGAACAGTCTAAGCGTTTTGTGATCACCAACGAAGCGTATTCCCTCCCACCACTCGCTCTGTTTGTTCTGAGCATGCGCTTCTGGGATAGCGTTCACAACATGCCAGCCCTGTGCGAGAGCTTTCTGCGCCGTGACATTGCTTTCGACCGTCTCCGACCTATTGAGAATTGAGCGCTGCTCCTCAAAGGTCGTGGTGGGGAAAAGTGCATAGGCCGCCTCGTAATCGAACAAGTTCATTCCGCTGCCTGTTGCGAGGGGTAAACCAGCGATGTACATTCATAAAAAACAAGACATACTTAAAGGGCTTTGTATAAGTGCTTCAATGGGTGGGCCATCGCACTCGTAGATATGTATTCTGTGACGGCTCCGCGAATGTTGAAGCACGTGAATCTGGCGTACACAAGATTCGCCCCAAGGTGTCCAGGGAGGGGGTTTATTGAAGCAAATAAAGGAGTCACTTTGTGCATCCGGAGGTTCTACGGACTCCAGTTCGACAAAATCATGATCAGCTGCCCAAGTCTTCAGCTTTTGTACCCCACGATGACCGGCTACAATGTCCATGGCTGCATCTGGTCCGTACGATGAACAGTCTATAAAGTTCGTAGCCAATGTACCAATTACAATGGCGTTTGCGTCTTTCAATGCAAATCGGAACATGATGGCGGTTGTTTCAGCTGCGGAGCGCCAGCCGGCGCATCGTTCAGTTTTGAAGAAAAAAGAGAGGTACTTGATGATGTTGTTGAACTTTTTCTGGAACATGTCCACCTGCAGAGATGCGTCCTTAGAGACCCGACGCCATGAGTTTCGGGTCTTGGGGGTTAGTTCTTTGAAGAATGCGTAGTCCGGTATGGTGTTAATACAGCTAGAAGATAGTGCATAAGATATGTACTACAATGTCGCATAAACACCTACTGGAAATATCGTTTGCCCTGATCTTCACCGGAAAATGGTTTCTCCATGCTGGAGTGTGCTCTATTGACGTTGTACTGTGAAATGAAAGAGGGTGGGGGATGCTTCAGATTTTGTAGCGGATTTAACTAGCTCAAGGCATGAGCGATGACTCGAGAGAAGTTCAAAAAGTCTGCCTTTTTCATGATTGATGACTCTGGGCGCCGAACCACTATGACTCTTCCCTAATCGCTTGGAATCGCACTCTCCGTTCTTGCGAATCCGAAATCAGCAACACATCTATGCTGTCCCAATTTCTGATAACACCCTTCCATTTTCATGCTCTAAAGTGAAACTACTACCATTAAACGGAGCTCGCAAATGAAGTACGGAAGTAGGTCAGACTGCAGGAGAATTACATGGCTCGTAGTTGTAATCGACTTTACCGCCCAAGTGAATAGCCGCATGGCACGTCAGGCGTAGTATTGCGCCTCCCTCAATCCTGCAGGTATAAAATACGGCTGCGACGCTGTACGTGGGCAGGTTTGCAATTCTGGATGTTTCGTTCATATTCCTAAAGAGTGGTAGTGAGAAGAGCCCGCGAAAGCAGCTGTCTCCAAAACGAAAGCCTAAACGGGCTGCATCGAAGAGTGGAACTACATCCTCAGTCAGTTTACGTTAATGTAGCGGCCACATACAATTTTAACACACCTGCGCTGCCGTGGTGCTGACGGTTAAAGGAGACACGGTCCGTCTGAGGGCATTTGTGCGGACCATAATTACCGAGAAGGGCATCTAGAACTTGAACGATTAGCGCACAACAGAGATTAAGAATAGGCTAAAAACTGACCAAGCGCTATATGCTCGCTGATTTCAAAAACCAGGTTTGAGCCAGCCAGTAAGTTTGTCTTCAGGTGTGTTTTCTTGGTGACCGTGTAAAGGAAGCTCTGCAACCCTTTGAATGAAGCGTAGGTTGGCTTGATAATGATACATTTGGGCGTTAATTGTTTTTTCTCATCTGGAGATGCTGCCGGGACGACGTTGCACTCTATAACAACTCCAGAGAGAACCCCAACAAGTAGAGAGTCTCCTTGCGTTTTCCACAAAAAGGCGCCGTTTTCGTTTATGGTGCATAGCGAAGGATCGAAGCTACCAAGCTTTGCAAAAGGAAACAGGGAGGTAAAATGCTCGCCGCAGAGCATTGACCTAGATAGTATCCCATTAAAACGCTAAAATATTTGACAGGGAAAGCAAAAACCTTGCGTGAACTCCACGTAAAGATGCTCGCAATGAACGGTCTACATCCCAGAACTGTCGAGAGCCACGCGAAGGGACGCGGTATACCGGTATTAAAATGCAGCGTCTGAATAAAAGGTAAATGCCCTGACGAAAAAGTTTTATGATGCGACCTACTTTGCATCCATGTACTGGTTCTGCGCAGCTTGTAGCAAGACCTTCCAATAAAATTTATCATCACTGCAGGTAATGGTCATCAGAATGCAAAGATTTGCGGCTTATGGCTGAACACCTGTTACCTCTCTCTTCTGGTATACGCCCACATCACAGATGCATGGGCCTGTATGAACGCAATTCGTCCATGGCGCTCCTGATCTTTGAGCCGATCTGCGATGTGGGCTTGTCGTCGACCTGGTGCAAGAATTTCTACGGCAGGCAGCCCAACAGATGCAGAAATGATTGCATCGTGGTGCATATCAGAATAGTGTGCCAGATGAGGGAAGACGTTGGGTTGCATTAGAGAAAAATGAGTCTCGTTGGCCTGGTAGTACTTGGCTATACGTCAATTTTTATTTTATAGCCCATCGCTTGCAGATAATGTCTCTGTAAAGCGGCACTAACCTCTGCTCAGACCCACCAAATACAGTAGTCTGCATTCAGAAGTCTGTTCGGTTGCATTGTTGGGGCACAAAAGTTCACTACAGAGCTTCTTTTCGCAGAATGATTGCGGCCATGTTCGATTGAAGTGCACCCTGCCCAGTTTGGTGGGTAGACAAAATGGAACCTCCTTAGAATGGTAACCACTGAGTAATGTTTGATGTAAGAGTGGTTTTTGAGCATCGCTTTGAGAAGACAGATGGACCCTCAAATGTATTTTATCCGGTGAAAACGGCTATATTTCTCATATGGGTGCGAAGATCAGGGTCTTCTTCAGCCGCTGAGCGCCTTGGGATCTTTACACATTCCACATGAGCAATAAGAAGCGTAATTTTGTGCAGGGCGGAGATCTTTCTGGCATTTCCGCGAAGCTCTGCACAGAGAGTTCGTTATCTGAGTCTAATCTTGTGTCGTTCACTTCCCCAGGAACGCCGTCGGGCGGAATGAAAGTTAATCAAGCGGCTAAAGAGTCAAAATGCTTCTGTTCTGCCGTTTCCCTGAGTCATCGCTCAATGCCTCTCAGTTATGATGGCTATTCTGATTGGTGCGTTGGTGTCGTTTGTCATGCAGGACGGACTTATTCTACTTCAAAGGGGAGCGTGTGATTCGATGACTCAGCATCCGACCAGGCGGACTTTGACTCAGATGTCGGGAACTGCCAAAAAGGAATTTTCAACCACTTGGATAGTCAATTTGTCAAGATCATATCCTTCAAACTCTCCCGGTGCAGCCAAAACCCAGCGTGCACCAGTCAATCTGCAAAGGAGCATGCTTTTAAATCGTGTGGGGTCGTCCTCAAAGCTTCCTATTCCTTGGCCTTATAAACCGAGAGCACCGTTTTGATATCTTATTGTTACAAATATGACCTCCCATCATCAATCGAGGTAAGTAGTTACATTCTGCAAATAGATGACATGATATGCCGTTAACTGATTGAGGCTGCACAGGGATGCAAAGGATGTACGTGTATTTTTCGACAACTACATCCGCCGGGGAGCCCACAATGCCGAGGCAACGACGTGGGAGCTTGTCTCTCGCACGATGGATGTAGCAGTGGCGCAGCACTTTAACCGAACTTTTGACATTTTAAAGCTACTGGCGATATTCCTTCCACCTCCAGTATGCCCACCCCTCAGGCTCGAGATGCGCAGACATGAGGCTATATTTGCGGGATCCACAGTTCTGTATTTTTTGGACTCCAAGCCCATTCCCGCCAATTGCATTTTAGACATATTTACCCCTGTTCAAGGGGCTTACAGCATCTTTATCTGGCTCTTAAACTGCGGCTGCGAAGAACTCCCCCCTGCTAATGCAAAAGAAACTTGGTTTTTAAAAAGTTTGGGTCCATCTGCGGAGACAACCATCACCTCCGTTCGAATGCTACGAACGCCGTTCGGTCGACGCATCCAAATTTTTGGATGCCGCCACAGTGCCGTTGAAGCCATACTCCATGTCCATTCAAGTGCGTTCTGTATACCTCCTGCTTCAAGTTTCTTCTAATTTCATTCAAGCGGGACTCATGAACTATCTCACCGACTCGTACCTCTGCTCTATTTTTCCCAAACAGACTTTTGTCGAGAGGCGGTTTATTTTGAATCGCCTGCGCTATCCAGGAGGTCCTGAATCTGCAGCCCTCGACAAATATGGCGCACAAGGATGGTTAATCACAGAGATAATGGCAGGGCATGATGTTCAGTCAAAGGGTTTTGAATATAGCCCGGGATTTCGCCGGGCAGGTGATAGCTTTAGCTGGTGCCAGCTGCTCGAGCCAGTCATAGAAAATATCGCAGCTCCCACCATGAAATTAGATGCGTTTGAGTTAAATTACATATATAGGAGGGGATGGAGGCTCCACATATCCTACGATTTAGTGGAGGATGGTATTTTCTGGAGAACTGCAGTTCCCGAGCGAGATCATGTAGAATGTTAGCCTGTATGTAGATCGATGATTCTCTGCCGTGAATACCTAGAATGTGGATTGCATTTGCCGTGAAAACCGCGCCATAAATCGCACTCAAACCCGCTCTCAACACGTGGCTAGACCTTCAACAATCCTATAAAGGAGGGTACTTGACACACAACAAAAAAGAGAAGTGCCCATACCGATGTCATCAACTCTAAAGAGAAAAAGGTACACATCCCCCAGATACGTCCTCTCAAAACTGACATCTTTTCCATCTAGAAGCAACTCTCCAGGTAGTAGTGGCGCTACCTATGCCGATGCAGCCATTCAAACCGATTCTATGTCCCCTTATCCCCCGTTCAGCAGGGCAGGGCAGGATCTATCGAACATCGAGCTAAGCATAGAGCCCTTCATTGGCAAGTTTTTGCCACATGACGTCGTGGGCACATTTCGAAAATTCATGCAGGAGAAAAGCTGCATCATAGCAGGGTCGTTCGTTTTCTATTTTTTGCTAGGGAGCATGCTGCCTGAGGAATCAGGAATGGACCTGTATGGAGTAGGACCGAACGCCATCGACATGATAAACTGGCTGCTACGGCACGGCTGCAATTCGGCTAAATTCACAGGAGACCATAGGAACTGGGTTGCCGAGCGAAACGATGCAGCCCATAAGCGTTTGATTGAGGGCGTTTGGGTTCTTGGAACCCAAACCGGTCGCTTTATTCAGGTCTTTGTTTGCAAGAACGATGTGATGGAGGTTGTTCTCGATGCTCACACAAGTCAGTATAAACCTAGCCAGGTTTTCGTTCAGAAGTGCTGATGACGCTACAGCCGGTCTCATGAATTTTATGGACGGTGGCTGGGTGTACACGTGCTTTCCTAAAGAGACCTTCTGCAATGGATACTTTTTACTCAACAGACAGTCATACCCAACCGGCTCAGAATCCTGTGAAATCGACAAGTATGGGAGCCAGGGATGGCTTATTAAGGAGACAGTTGATTTGGCTATCGCAAAGGGCCTTCTCCTTGGCCATGCATTCAACGCAGGAATGAGGGTAATGGGACAGCCTGGTACTGGGGTGAGGCGCCTGTGTCCTCCGCTGCATGGTGTGGATATGGAGGCTCAAGTAATGGCTTTCGAAGTCAAGTATGTCTATAAGCGGGGATGGCGTCTCCAGGTTGTACGGAGATGACGCTGGATCTTAATGGAATGCCTATATATATTGTTCTACTTCTGCGTTGATTATTCCCGTTGATGAGCATAGTGCTGGTATCCCCCTATCTTTCGATTTTTCGACATTTTCCCCACTATTCCTATTCGCATCGGCGCTTCGTTCATGTGTTGGGCGCTTTTGGTTTCCGAATATTCCAACATTTTCTCCCGATTTCCTATGATTTTCTATTATTGTACATATATCATCATGATGTACATAGTTTACATCGAATAGAAGCCTCTTTCCACTCTCGTATTTCGTTGTTCATCGTTGTCCAGTGCCTGTGAGCACCTCCGTCGGTACTTATATTCGTCGTATTCGTCCCCATCCCACCTCACATCTACCTTTCCTTTTCATCTCCTCATCTCTCTCACATATCGACCCCACGACCTCGTACTGCGCGTTTCACCTTCCTCTTTCATCCTACCATCACATCACATTACCCTCACCCTTCACCCAGATATCCCCGCGCGCATCACTGTAAATGATCCACCTCCTCTTGCATCTTCTTAGCAGGGGTCAAATTACTTCCTTAATATTCGAGGAATTGTTTTCAAGGTATTTGTTATTTTGGCAAATGCGGTACTACTGCTACTGCTTTGGGAAGTCAACAAATGTAGGTTGTTGAAAAGCATCAAAGGGGGACATGAAGTGAATTTGGTAACCGTACATCGACCTCAATATGCTGGCATTGATTCGCTCTTGCTCTGTTCTGCGCAAATCTTCATTGAGAGCGCACAGAATTCGGCATCTGTAAAACTTCATTGGGTTCAGCTCAAACCATTTGTACCATACCATCCGCATGCAGCTTACGTAGATCTATTGTCCGTCCCATCTTCTGCAGTTGGTCTATAGAGTACATCCGGACAGTTTGCAGCTTGCGGTCCAAACACGATATACTCATTTTTCAACTGCGGGTGAAGGAAAGGATCGTAGGTGATATCCACCTTTAAACCCCACCTGTAGCGGTACTGCATCTTCCACGAGTTTCCACGAATTAATCCTGCATACAGGGCATCGAGGCGCGGTTCTGCAAGAATGCGAAGAGTTTTTGCATCGCCCAGGAACCGAATTCCTTCCCACCATTCGCTCCTTTTATCCTGCGCTTTCTGCTCTGGAATGCCGTTGAGAACATGCCATCCTCGCTCTCTGCACCGCAAGACGTCGTCACTGTGCATGCAGGCAGCAGGTCTGTTTAATACAGCTACGCGCTCTTCGAACGTTGCGACTGGAAATAATGAGTAAGCAGCCTCGAAATCAAAGAAATTCATCATGGTACCTGCAAAAACCCTTGTTAGTAAGCATCTGCGCCATTAATAGAGATACTGACTGAGCGGGCTGTGAAGAACCGCCTCCATAAGGGCCCCTTCAGCTACAAGGAGGTGCATTTTACGCCCTGAGACCAGATGTCGGTATGTAAGTGTAACACGGACTGGCGGTTCTCCCAATCGGGGCCATGCCCTGGTGGGTGATGGATGTGTAAAGGCATACGCATATTCCAGCTCTCTTTCAGCGTGCGTTTTGTATACTTTGCTAAATTCATGGGCCAATGCCCATGTTTCCATCAATTTGACCCCGCCTCGCACCGCCAAGACGTCCATTGCCGCTGTAGAGCTGTATGTTTGACCGCCGATGAAGTTGGTGGCCATTGACCCCACGACTAAAGCGTTTGATGTGCATAGGGCCTCACGAAAGCTCCTAGCGATGACCTTCGACTCCTCGGGGAGTTGATCTTGCTTTTTTGTTCTAAAAAAAGGGGATAGATAGTCGATGATGTTGCTGGCCTCTTTGTTGAATGCGGCCACCTGTGTCAGTGCATCTTTGCAGGCAAGTGACCAAGCGACACGCGATTTAAGGGATAGTTCTCTAATGAGGCCATAGTTTTTAAGCCCATTCAAAAGTCTGAGCGGATCTTGAAATCAGTGATCGTTGCACTTGGCGAAAGAGATGGGGATGAAGGTCTGTACATACTTGAAAATGGAAAAAGGAACGTTGTTATCCACAGGAATTACTGCTGCCATGAAAGCGAGATGTTGCATACTCCGGGCGATATCTTTACTGCATGCCGTGTCATATTGTGGGGGTATTTGTAGTTCAGGTTGCGCTGCACAAGTCACTTAGACCGCATCGGAGTCCAATGCACATGCAATCGGCCTGACTCAGTTCGATGGTATATCACTCTGCATTTCGTTGTACGTACTACATTTTACTGAGACCATAATCTAAATTCCATTCCTACGGCTTTGTTTCCATGAATCCCACTATTGGCTTGTGCGCGCTAGCCATTGTTGGCGCCTAATATGATGATTATAAGCAGCCCAGAGTGTGACCAAGGGGCGGAGTGAGTGCGTGTTAAAAGCAGGCAACTTCAGCCCTAGCTGAGGAGTGGGGTCAGTATGATTGATTTGAAAGCTTCGTGGATAATCTACGCACTGCATGCAATGCAATCACAAGTCGATAACCCAGGCGGGACAGGGGGATTATTGCGGGAAGAAATCTTCGAAATATGGCAAAAGCTATCTTCTAATTAGGGGGCGGTCAGACCAAATAACGCTGAACAACAAAACATGATTAACATTTATTTTCATCACTGCTTCAGGATGACGTTCCAGTGTCGCGGCGGCCAATAGTAGGAAAGCACGACTTGGTAAGACACACTGTCGAATGAAACATTAGGACATGAGGACCTTAAGCAACAAGGCCAGGCAGCACACATACCTTCAGCGGCGCCATGTGCAAATAGGAAGATATGAGCTGCATTCCAAATTGCTATTAGGTTCAAATACGAATTCTGAGTACCAAATAGCGGTGACCACGGGCAGATGACTGCTTCTCGTCGAGGATAGGTGGGGTTATATTCAGAGGCAAGGCCTTCTCAAAGAAGTTCGGTTACTTTATGGAGATCCAGGTTGCCTGCTGCTTAATAGACAGCTGACACCCGGTGTTCGCTTTCTTTTTTTTTAAAAAGTTTATTGGAGCTTGCAGGAACTTGGAAGGTGTGCCGGTGTGAACGCCGCATTTAGGAAATGCCATTCGTCTCGTTGCCCCTGCTGCATCTGAAACTTTACCGTCAACGTTTAAATATGCAGAAGCACTGGGCAGATCACACAGCCCAAAACTCGATCGAATTGTTTGCAGAAGAGAGCCCACCAGTTGCTTCCATTCTATGGGTCCTACAGGACAAAAAATGTTTTTGTGTCAGTGCTAGGGCAGGGTGAATTGTGGGTGGGGCATCTTTCGTTTGTTTGAGCCATTTAAAAGGCGGAAGCAGTGAGTTATGGTGGCAGCGAAACCTTTTCTCTGTTAAATATCATCGCTATGCCTGAGCCAATCCGTGCGTATTACTGCAGTTTTTCACGAAAAAAACTAGTACTAAGTAGCGATCAATCGCTTTTCCCATTGGCGCCCCGTCCATGTGATAGATGATTATCCTCGGGTTATTACCGTCCTCCCCAGTCTCATCAAGGCCAGTTGGTGCGAATGGCCCCCTATCACTCGGACCGTTACATTCGAACATCCTGCATGCCGACGAATCATCAATGTTATATATTGCAGAGGTGCACCTTTGGCTGCAATTTTAAACGCACACTCCAGTATGTAAACTTTGCATCGTCCATAGCCATTCCTATAACAGCCATTTTCCCCATAGGTGCCCTCATGAACATCATTAATCATTACCCACGAAACTGCAACCTGCCTCTTTCGTCAAGCAACTCTCATGGACCGTGTATCTATCCTGAATCGGGTGGAAATGGACCCTCGAGAACACGCACATATCATCAAATATCAACGCCGTGGTTGGGACGTAAGGCCAGCGAAACAGTACGCTCACTGTCCTCCTTCAGGAATGTCCCGATATGTTGGCGACGAAATGTGCCGTACCTTTTCCCTATCATCCTATGCAGGGGCTGGGCCCCCAGAGGGTCTAATTATGGCGAACCGATGGTTCGCACACTGCCAGAAGCTCAGCACCCAAAAAGGCGTAGCCAGCACAATGTCGTTTGAATTCTCTGGCGACTACACCAAATCTCACTGCATGGGTTATAGGAGTCGTATTCCCAAATTCAAGCGCCGAAGACGAAGGGTAAGCCACTCACTTTCACTACACATCACTCATTGCATGTATTCACCTTTTTCTTAGGAGGTGCGATTATGAATTTAAAATCGCGTTACAAAAAAGATATACAGGCGTCTATGGAGGCCATTTAATTTACTAATCTATAGTAAGGGAGCGGAGGGTTAGAGCGGTAGCCTAGATTTTGAGGGCCTATGTTTACTGCTGTATGTACGGGCCGATGATTAGTCAAATAGTCAGAGAATTATTTTTTTCTTTTGATTACTATTAGATTGGTGTTTGCCGGTACGTTGATGAGAGGATACACGTGGCAACAGCGGTATTTTGGCGGTCATTGCTGTACTTCTTCAAGCTCCTCCAAACCCTTTTCCCTCTCAATCGGAGTGCCCTTTGTGCCTTATGTAGTAGCTGCGTCGATCAGTTGCGTTTGCATGCCGAATGGCATCCGGCTTCGAGAGTTCTCATGGATTACTAAGCGGCAGACCAGGCGGGTGCTTATAACAACATAGGGGCCCCTATATCATCAACCAAACAATTCGTTGGCCTCCAAAGCATCGAAAGTTAGCTCTGCAAATCAATTATATCGAGGGCCTTCCGAATCTGATACAGTGGTTTTCGTATGAAACTATTCACTTTTTAATATATTCCAAAAGTTTTCTATGTACCGATGTCGCTGGGTGCATGCCTATTCAGGTAATGTTTCCTCTTCTAGCAATTTGGCGCAACGTCGCTGGATATATTTCCGGAAATTTTCGTCTTCCCCACTAGAAGGACGACGTCAGGGTTCGTGGTGCCCCTAAACCGAGTTAAATGAAGTAATAGCGCACCTTATCCCAGCCATTTCCCATGTTTCTCTAGGAATGGGCGGAATCAGGTTGAACAGGTCTCCTGCGTCGTCCATTATATCCCAATCCGACACCGTATAGCTGTTGGCAAGGCCAGAAAACGTAGGTGTCTCGTAATACATATAGGGTTTAAGCCCATGGCGATAGGAGTACCGTATGCTCCAGCTATTGGCTCGGAGTAACCCAAGAAACCTGTGTCCATAATGTGGGCGAAGGACCAGCATCATGGTTTTAGCATCTCCCAGCCATCTGGTCCCCTCCCACCATTCGCTAGTTTTATCTGCTGCTGATTTCTCTGGAACTCTGCTAGATACAGTCCATCCTCCAGGCAGAATATTGCCGACGGTGATGCCTGGAACCAATCCACTGGGTCGCGTGATTATTGAAATGCGCTCTTCAAATGTAGTGTGAGGGAAGGGGCAGTACGCTGCCTCGTAATCGAAGCAGTTGTACATATGTGCTGGATCGACAGGGTTCAGTCGCTGCATTTTCAATGCACCAGTACATCACTCACTGAGAGGGCCGTGCAGCGTACTGGCAAACGGTGCATTTTTCGCTACGAACAAGAAAATTTCTCGATTGGATGTGGCATGCCTATAGATGCCATAGAGCGTTACTCCAAAGGCTTTATCTCGAGGACTCCAGGTGTGTCGAGGACCGGGCGGTTTCTTGTTTTTTTTGTTCGTGTATTCGATTGAGCTTCCTGGCAGTTTAGAGAATTCGTGGGATAGAATCCAGAGCTCGAAGGTTGGTATGCCGGCATCAGGCACCATCAGCTCCATTTCTGTATCGGGCGCTATTGCTGCTCGATCAATGAATTCTCGCGCCAAAGAGCCAACTACAACCGCCGATGTTGTACTCAATGTATCGCGGAAACAGGTCGCGGTTATTTCAGCAGTGTATCTCCACCCCCTGTTATCAGTACCTTTGAAGAAAAATGCTAGGAATTCCATGATGTTCAGAGTCTTATTTTCAAATGCGGCGACCTGTTCCAAGGCTGCTTTACAGAGCAATGACCACGCTTTGCGCGTGCTAGGCCGTAGCTCACGAAGAAATGCATGATCCGGCATCTCGTTTAGTGCTCTTTCCACATGCATAAGTGGCAGAAAATGGGCAGGTGAGAAGAACCGCCGTACCTAAAGTATGTTGGGCAGACAGAAGCGTCTTTAAAATCCCTCAAATCCATGTGCGGCAGGTTGCGTTGTTTCAATGTCGAGGAACAATTAACGGATGTAGATGAAAGGCACGACGATACAACCTCTTTCACTGTCTCGAGAGCGTTCGTCCCTTTATAGACCTGGGTGCAATCGTCCGCTGGAAGCATAATATATGACTCGTTGCTCGAGTCATATGCATTGCAGCATGATGATATGGAATGATAAATGACCTGTATTGAGTTACTGTACAATGCTTCTCTGCTTGTATTGCTATTCGTGACATCAATGGATTCAATGAGCATCGAGCGTTCATTTATAATTACATAGTGCCGTGCTCGTCGGCCATACCGTTCCGCAATATGCTACGATGGGAGGGCCAATGCATAGATTGCAGAAACAGCGCACTGCTCTCTTAGGTTTTGAACTTGAGCAGTCGCCTCACCTACAGACATGGGAGCCCCACCATTCTGCATGCCATCATAATACGAGTATTCCCCTGCTTCATCTTTTATGAGAGCAGTGAAGTGAAAGTTCTTGAGGAATATAGACCCCACAAGCCTGTATCTATAAGTGGATTCCTCTACTGCCATATTCAACTCCACGTCTACCGTCAAGCTGGGTGTTTGCCATTCGAATGCGACCAGGGGTGGAGGCCACATTACTCTCATGAGCCGTTCTACTTCGGCTCCACATAGATTACAGCGGCCTATTTCTGCATAACCTGCCGTTTCTCTGTTCAACCAAGCTGAGATGGATGAGCAGCTCGCAGTCCCTGTCATAACCAGATGGGCATGGGATTGAATGTTTAACTTCCGCACATGCCCTTGACTGCATTTCAAGTCAAAGTTAAACACAGGGTAATGCGTGCCCATCATTTCAATGTAAACATCATATAGTGCCAGCAGGTCTCCAAATCTGAGATTCATTGGATTTTTTAGAGCAAGGGCTCTTCTAATATTGTCTCTGAGGTCCTCAAAATTTAAAGTGCCTGCCTTAATGGCAGGAAAGCTCCTATATAGCGCGTCAGTAAATTGGCTCGATGTATGGGTTAGCACGTCGTCCAAAGTCCGCGGATTTTCTAGCCAAGATGCATATAAGATCATGAATATGCAGTCGTAAGCGCAGCTATTATTAGACCAAGACAACCTCCATGTGCTATTTGGGCCGCGATGCTGCTTGCTTCTGAGCGCGTTGCACCCTTGATCTTTGAGACATTTTTGCGCATGATAAGGCGGTTCGGCATTATTCCTGCGGTGCTTTTTTTGACGGAAGTTTCAACGTCAGAGGTAACTTCTATCATCATCGCCCGTTTTTTACCCCGATGGGATACTTTACGAGCGGAGTCTATAGGACTCTGCTTGGGGTGGAATGTTGTTCCTTCCGAGATGCTGTACCCATCTGTCTGCTCTGTAGCTCTCAACCGTGGATCATACAACTCTTCGAGTTCAAAAGGATTCTTTCTATCCCACGCAATAGCAACATGAACTTGCTTTGGCACGAACTCATGTCCCTTCCACTTGCGGTATGACGAAATAAGTTGCGTTCGTGTTACTCCAGTTACTGTTAAGGGAAGTTTCTCTTCATACCTGTCTGCGGTGATGGCGTCTAGCATCTCCAGTTCCCGGAATTCTTGGCGTAGGGCACCTGAGCATTTTCCCTGGATTTTTTCCTTGTCAAAACCTTGCACTATTAATGTTCTATCTGCACTGGTGCCTCTCGATAGTGCAGTATAATACGCCTGGTGGCTTTTGAGATTCATGAGGTGCACTACGTTAGGTGCTCTTGTTTTTCCCTGCGATGCGTAGTCGGTCATAGCAAAATTTGGTAAGACTTCAATCTGTTTTCGTTTCAGGCTGCAATAGGCGCCAGTAGGTAAATTTGCTCGAAGTGTTGTTGTCGTGGCATACAAGGGAACGACATTGGCAGCTAGGCCCTCGATCTGAACGGTCTTGGGCGGATCTTTCAGTAAAACAAACAACGCATCGAGGATTCTTTGTCCCCTTGAACCCAACTTTTCTTGCCATCCGACCACATATCCCTCCTGTCCTTTTGTTATACATAATTCAGTCGCATAATTATTGCGAATCATTACTGGAAGTCCATGACATAATATCAATTTCCCTGGTACAAGCTTATCTGTGAAGCCAGTTGGTTGGTTCCAAAGATATTCCTGTATCTCATCGGGAATGTGGCCAAAGTTGTGGGTATTCAAAGTTCGTTCGAGGGCGGCATCGTCCACATCGGAACTGTCATCAGAATAAAACGTTTGTAACTTTAAATTTCTCTCCTTCGCAAATCTTTGTGTTCCTATCATATTGATCACATCCTTTTCTAAATTTGTTCCAACAATTATCGAACAGTCACGGAATGAACGGTCATTTAGAGACTTCCTGCCGATTTCTGGAGATGAGATAAGACTTCGCAGAAAAGTAACATCTTCTGAGGTGCACGCCTTGTATCGCATATTCTCTAGAGCTTTTCTCAGCTTAGTATCTTGCTCACTTTGGCTCCTTTGTCTCATGTTTTGCCGCAAAATAATGACAGTGGTCACTTGATGCCAGATGGCTTTTCCTATAGCCTCGTCCTGTGCTTTAGGATTTGATGCAATGGCGCCAATGTGCCGTGAGTATAGAGAGCCATTCTCTCCTCCAAAGGGGGGCGGTAACTGTGCAAAGTCTCCAGAGAAAATCATATTCAAACCCCCAAAAGGCTTAGCATTGTCAAAGAGCTTAGAAAGTTGTCTATCTATCAAGCATAGATCCTTTGCGTAAAGCATAGAAACCTCATCCAGAAAGATATATTCTACGCCGATCAACCGAGCTTTAATGGGGCCCAATTGCCTATCTGACATTCGTGAGTTGATGCCAAACGCCGAATGATATGTTGACCCACCCAACAATGCTGCAGCGGATCCAGTAGGGGCCACGGTAATAAATCTGTACTTTTCGTCTCTTTTCTCAAAGAACTGGATTAAGGACTTCAGTATCTGTGACTTCCCTGTACCGCCCATGCCTCCAATATACATTTGCAGCTGCTCTGGATTAGTACAGTTTGCATGGTTTGCAATTATTCGGAAAGCTCGCTCCTGCTCCTTATTTAATTGAAATTCTTTGATCGATAGTTCTGCATATTTCTGACCATCAGCTGTTGCTCCATTAAACGTTTTTTGAAGGTAAGTTTTGTCTACCAGTTCTACAACGTTCTCTTGGAACTTATGCGCCTCCTTTTGTTTTGGTGTTTTACACAATAGTTGTTGCTTATCCTGAAGGGCTGCATCTCGGATTTTTTCAAGAAGCTTTTGCCACTCATTACCGCTCAATTCTCTCTCAGGCTTGAAGTTGACTGCAGGAATGTTAGTTTGAATCGGCATTTGATCAAGGGGTGAAGCCCACCCCAAATCTGTGAGCATTTCTCCTAAAAGTGCCATTAGTTTATGCTTTCCCGCTATCTTTTTCCCAATCTGTAGCATCTCAGAAGACATCAGGTCCTCCCCTCTTTCAAATTCACCAGGGTTCTGTAAATCCTCCTCCTCAATTTCTTCAGCAGTTTCCCAGCTGCCTACAAATCCGTCTGTAGCACCTGCTTTCATTTGTGCTCTATAATCATCTCGAGCGTCGTGGCACTCGTACCTTATGTTGAAATTTTGCATTAGCTCAAGCTGTCTCGGCGTGAAGAGATGCTCTGCAAAAGCATCATCCCAATTCTGATCGCTTGCTTTCAAATCCAGGCCACTTCTCCATGGCTTGAAAAGACATAACATCGTACAGCAATAGTATTCTCTATCACCCTTATCTTTTCTTGGTAAGTTAGCTCCCGCGAAATTAACGACTCTCATTGTTGTTTCTCGTATTGCTCTGCTGCAGTGTGTTTCATGCAGAGGATGGGTTGACTTAAAGTGGTATAATGATTTCCCCTGTTGAGCCGTTGAGGGACGTGTGTGAATTTCTCGGTGATCAACCTGCTTATTATCATCCGGTGCTCTTTCTTGCAGCCGTTCCCTCTCAAAGCACCTCACCCAGTCATATAAACACAGTTGTTCAAGCCCTTCATTCCTATGTACGTAATCATGAAATGCAGATATGCCCATGTATCTTCCTCGTTTTTTTATAATTTTCACTTTCAAATTGTCCCTAGGATTTTTATGTTCGTCATCTGTTAAAAAGATGGACCTGGCCTCAGCGACATACGGCTGCCAATAAAAATGGATGAATTTGTGACTTTTATAATGATCGGGGTTGCCTAATAGGTAAAGTGAGATCATGGGTGCTCCAATCTCAGATTTAGCGCTCAATTGATTTACTACCTTTGTCATGAAATGCCTTGCTTTTTCTGCCATGGACAAAGTCCCGTAGATGATATCGAGTTGTTTGCTAAATTGGGCCCTTATAGTTTCGAAAATAGTATGGGTTTTGAGAGACGATTTCGTAATATAATCTGTGACATACATAACAACGGCTTTTATGGCGGTGCCAGACATCAAACTCGTTACATCTGTATTGCACCGATAGAGGTAAGTTATGGTAGGGTGAAATGTATTGAGATATTGCTCTGTCTTTTTCATAAAAATAGAGCCAGATGCATCCAAGTATGTTTTATTAACCAGTTCTCTGGGAAATCTCGCTTTGCACTTTTTAAAACGATTGTCCTTGCACCCTGTAAAAACAGCATTTTTCTTTTTTGTGCCATCGCGGTTCAGACCCCGTTCACAGGTATGCACATTAGACTTATAAATCAAGTCGTCAGTTGTCGCTTCAAATTTCTTTCTCCAGAAAGAGGTTTCACTGCATTCTTTACAAGCTGCAGACTCGGAAGCCAGGTCTTCTGAGTGGATGCTACATGGTTGCGGCGGAGGTAATGGCATTGAGAGGGTAGGATCAACATATTTTATATCCTGCTCCTGTATCTTCACTCTAGTCTCTACATCGACTTTAGAGCCTTTTAAAAAACCGCCTGCATGACAATTTTCTAACCATGCAAATAGTCTCTCTGTAAAATCGCTCTCTTTCTCTTGGAGTTTTTCTCGTACTTCTTGTGGCCGTGGGCAATTTTTGATCCAAATCATACAGTGGAAGTGCAGTGCGAGTCGGCCCTGTTGCTCTACTGTGCCGTAGTACCCATCTGTAGGTCCAAATATTCCACTATTTCCACCCTCGTTAGTGCCGAGAACTATCTGAATAAAAATAGTAACCATGACATGAAAGAATCTTGCTGCTGCTACAGGGTTTCCGCAGATCAGTCTAATTCGATCTGCATATGGCAGTATATCTGGCTTGAAACCTACTTCTCGATTGGCTAAGTATAAGCAAATAGGATGCTTGTGGTCCACAGGTGTTATCGTTACATACCATGACGGTGCACCCATGTGTCCTATTAACGACCAAATTTCGCTCCGTCGAAATTTTTTGCTGACGGTAGAGAAGTGCATATCAACAGATATTGCATCCAAGTCATTCATGAGACGGAAGCAGTCTTTTTCACTTTCAGAGACAGGTTTGACAAGTTCGCCATTGATCAGGCGCTTCGTAATCTTGTCCAAGGTTATTTTATCTATGGAGAGTAATCTCTTGCTTACATCTTGTAGCTTGTCCTGCTCAATTAATAGATGGCCTCGAGATGCGCTTGACTTTATTTGTTCATGACTATAGGCGGTGAATAGAAAGTCTGCGTCTTGTTGGAATCGTAGATCATGGTACATCAGCGCATGCCGGATATGCTCTGTAGAGCTGATGCCAGGAACAGTACCAATACCTCCTAGTCCATAGGGAAAGAGCCACGGGAACATCTGGGGATACAGTGCTCTATCCCAAACACTTTCAGGTTGGATACTCTGTCCTATTTTTAGCATCATACGCCCGTCTTCTAAATGGCGTAATGCAATGGCTTTCATTTTATTCGGATGCATGGCCTCTAAATCAGAGCCTGTTAAGCCATGCACTGTAAATGGACAAAGGCCGTCCTCCGTGCCGTCTTCAAGTTCATTGTCAAAGACACTAGTTCCTTCTACTACTTTGTTGGTTTCTGCATGTTTGTAGGCAATTGCCACCGGTGGCACGCCTTCTGAATATTCTGCAAGGTTATCATCGGAGATTTCAATATCATAGTAATCTTGGTGATTGAGCTTTAGCCAGTCTAGCGCCTCGCGAACTTTTTTGAGACGCAGAAGTACAGGTGATCTTTTAAGATCCTCCATAGTTGGTTGGCATGGTCCCGTGAATAAGACTGCTATTACGTCGTCCATATCAGCTCGTGGGGGGGTAATTTGCTATATATTTTTTGGATGGGAGATTTAAAGGCCACGACGTTGGCTTTCATTTTTTTTCCGCCTGTGGCAATTTTTACATAGGCACAGCTGTGTCTGACTTTTGCAATCATAGTTTTCTCCATGTAACTTAAATTTTGAAGTTCGGGAGGCACTGCGCCAATCCATAATCCGTTAGCCAAAGCCAGCTTAGGCGCTTTGCCTTTTCTGATACATTGTCGGCAATCGTTACATATGTACAAGCAGGAATGATTGAGTGTTGGCCCGGGTATATCCCCAATTTGATGCCGTGCAGAAGTCCTTTCTATTCGGGTCGTGTCTGACTGGATTAACACCTTCAAATAATTTTTTACGTGTCGTATATCGGACAGAGTCTGCATTGGCCGCAATTCACCGCAAACACCACACCCTGACTCTTCAAAGGTGCTTGGGTCCATTGCTTTACAAGTGTTGGTAATGATGGTTTCTTTAGCTTGTCTCCCCAAAGGATTAGGCGGGAATGTTGATGTATCCTTTGGTGGAACTTCTAAAGCGGCAAAGCTTTCACTACTAACTGCCCTCATCTTTCTCATGCGGCTACTTGACTTTGCATTTGTACTTGGTTTCTTTTCAAAAACAGCAAACAGTCAAGGGCACTTGTTGCAGATATGTGCCCCGATTATTGACCCCAGAGAATCACGCGTGCATGCCTTACGATTCGGAATCTTAATACCGTGTTTTTCTGCAATATCTATCCCATTCATAACAGATACAAAGAACAGGACGTTCTTGACTGGTATCTCTGTATGCATGAATTTGTCACGGGGAAACTGGGACAGAGCTCCTTCAGCCACTGAGTCCATATACTTGTAACGACTGGTTGAAGCACTTTCAGTGACATCGTCAGGTACATAGTCCTTAATCTCATCGAAGGAGAAAAAGCGTATTCCACCACCTTTAGAGTCTCTTAGATTGACACTGTCGAATAAAGTGCCATTTTGACTTGTCAAGTACTTTTCGGCGTCTAGTAAGGCGCTTGTTTCAAGTGGAAGCATCGGGACATGGCCATACGATGGAGCATCTGCAGAACTCATAGGAGATGATAGCAGGTTAAAACAAGGGTAAAGCATTAAAATATATGGCGACTTTTGAGGAGCATATAGCACGAATACTTATATACCAGCTCCTTTCTAAAGGAATGACTCCCAAATTGTCATATATGTGACTCGCCAGCCCTCGTATCACGGAGGTTACAAAATCGGGTCGGCCATGTGCATGAAGTGTACCATAATTGACTTGCTCACTATAAATTCGGATTGTTATTGACGTGTTCATAGTCAAAATGTGAAATCATCAACTTAGACGCGGTTAAAAGGCTGGCTGTAGATAACCCCACGGCATTAGATTTGACCGACGCACTCCAGTTCTCTTTGTGTTCTTCTGCCTTTTAAAAGCATGTTCCCAGCCAGCAGCACCACTTTTCCTGCTATCTTTGAGGAATCCGGTTTGTTGGCTAGCTTATTCTGAATTTCGAAGCCTGATAGATTGAACAGAGGAACACATTCTTGGGCGATGGAATGTTGCGGGTATAGTCGACAGTTCTGCTAGTGTTAATATGTGGACACACGGCGATTTCATGACGAGAACGTCCAATTTGCATGACTCGATGCTCGATTTCCAGTTCGCTAGCAGCCCTTCACGCAATGAAGACGTAATGGGCTTCAGCCTCAATTTTGACGAGGTAATTAACGAAATTGACCGCTTGCGTGATACAGTGATTTGCAGTGATGATAATTGGTGTGTTATAATTGGCTTCAGCATCAACGTCTGTCCTGATTGCTTCAGGATACCATACCACATTGTTAACGACACCCCCCGTCTGCACTTATGCCGTAACCTATTCCAAATGAAAAGATGCACTTCGTCCATCCGTATGTCATATTCTTTTTCTGGAATACCGAGTAATCTCACTCTCCTTTAGGTTACCCTGTTCATGCACCTTGGCCCATTCGTCCCGACTACTCAAAAGCGTTATATGATGCACTCAATGAATTTGACCTCAACCCTGCACCTGTGTTCGATAAGAACAATTCGCTGTATCCCGCAGAGTTTCTGCAGTCTCGCATGAGGAATGCCCAACTCTCTATTGATTTTGACCTTCGTCGCGTTGACTTCCCGGTCACGTTTGACATTGGTATCGAAAATCCCCGTGTTCCAACCTATTTGTGTGAGTTGTGCATACGCTATTTTTCTGCTTCATTTTTTTCCCTTCTAAAACCCCAATGTCCGAAGGTTATTTACTATCTATCAAGCTACTATAATCGGTATTTCTTATCCCAGAAGTTCCTCCATGTAGTGTCCAACAAGGATGTAGAGGTGTGAATAGGAAAAACACCATTTTGGCCATTAGTGCGATATGATCCTGGTTCCGTGGGCATTTACAAAAACCAGACATAAGTAAATACGTTAAAATATTCACCGGTGTCATCCGTACCTGCTGGTTTTCATCAAAAGCAGCTCCAAAAACCGCAAATGAGTCGTTTTAGGACTGAGATAGGGTCCGCTGTAGATTTTCCAAAGAGAACGCATTCAACCCACCCCTGGGTCTCAATCAGTTCTGAACCTCGGGTCACGTTTTCGTGCCCTACCCGCGCGTACTTATTTGTCATTACTTATTTGGTCCTAGCAGTTTGTTTATTGCAATCCAAAAAGTATAAATCGGCACTTATGAGGCGAGATTCCTTCCGCCATACCCATACCCTCGGAAGGTGCAGAGCTTGCTCAGCGAACCGCCACCCCAGGGGCCGAAGCAGGACCGTTACCAGCAGAAGAGGAGCTTGCTCAGCGAATCAACTGCCTGCACGCGTTGCCTGCCATCATCCATCGCTGCCGCCTCGTATAACCTCTGCATTTTGACACATCTCGGGGCCTTTTTCGGAAATACCTGTTGTTGAATTGAAGGGCTTTACTGCAGGTAGGCGTTGTTTCGAAATCTCATTCTGTGTATGAGGCTATGCTAACTTGATACCTTGCAGTCATTATCCGTGTCATGGTGAGTAAGTTTGGTTTGGTTTTTCCGTACTACTGCTGAAAATTGTATTGTAGGCTGAAGGTAGTATTGAGGTCGTCCAATTGGATAGTGGATTTGATGCAGATGAGCTATTCTTGGCCTATATGGAACGGTACACAGCAGCCCTCTTACAGGGGGATGAGCGGTTAGAAGGCGCTGATCAAACCCCCACGTCGTTCGTTGATGCTTCCAACGCCCATGTCCATGCATCGCCGACTTCAGGCGTATCGCTGGAACGCGTATCCTTAAAGAGGATTAGCCCCTCCGAGAGCGAGGATGGCCCCGCACACAGTCCGACCGCGAAGCGAATGAGGCGCACAAGAGCGGCGGAGGAGAAATGGCGGCAGTATGGCCACTTGCGAAGGGGCAAGGCGAAAAGAAGCTACGTTTTCAAAGCAGTCAAGGCCACCACGCATCTTCGATTGTCCGATTTACCCATGTCATCTACAGGATTTACTGGGAAGTCTCGTGCCCATTCCGACCATGACAGGATCTACACGGTCCAGGATTTAAAAGAAATGGGGTTTACGTTGATTGAGGCCTCGAGGTATTGCGTTTTCAGTGACTCTGTTTCTATAAGTATGCCTAACCAACTTCAAAATTCAGATGTGACCGTCCAATTGTGGATTCAAAGGGAAGAATTTTGGCAGTCATTTCGCCACCACCCCCGGGGGACTACGGCGATTCCATGGTCAAGGCGGCTGAATCTATGGAAAAGTCTATAGAAACTGTTGCGCACGACAGCGGGCCACAACGTCGAGGTGCTAGCTTCACCGCAGTCAATGTTGGTCTCACCTATGGCCCAGGCGCAACAAAGCCATCCCGTCCTCCAACACCTCCTGTAGCCATTAGACTGATGGAGGATGCTGATATCCAAAGGCTTGCGGCTTATCAGGATGGTGAGTATCTTTGCTGGGCCTTCAGTTTCTGGTGCTGAATTATCCTAGCTACGTTCGCCTTGTGGCACCCAAAGGCTTATTCATATTACAAAACGAATCTTGACAAGCTTTACACTCACCACCCCGAGTTAGGAGAACCGAACTTTTCTCGCTCCATACTCCCAAAAGTTGCCTTCAACTTAGGTCGCAATGTGTGGACTTTCAAGCATGTTGACAGCCAGAATTGCCCGTTTGGATGGTGTTGTGTTACATCCCTTGGCAGCTTTGATTATACCCAAGGAGGACATTTAATTCTATGGGAGTTGGGTATATTTCTAGAATTTCCTGCAGGTTACTGCATCTGCATCCCTTCTGCCCTCATTACCCATTCCAATATACCTGTGAATCAGGAAGAAAAGCGAATGTCCTTCACCCAATACTGCCCTGGTGAAATATTTCGTTATATTGAAAATGGGTTTATGACGGACACTGCTCTTCTGAAAAAAGATTCCTCAGCTTACTTACGTGCCCAGGATCTCCGGCAGAATCGTGTTAAAGAGGGATACGATAAGTTTTCATGTATAGAGCATTTATTAGATTTACACAACTGAATAATTCATCAACTTCGAGTTCATACTTTGCATCAAGCAAATATGTGTGAAATGGAATCACATTTGGAGTAAAGGGCTAAAAGGCATCTACATTACGAAGGGTAGGTTTCTGAGATTAAGCACAAATGGAACGCTGTGCTGAATAAAATCTAATAAAGAGTAAAGTCCAATTTGCAAGACGTAGCTTCAAGAGGAATACGCAGAAAATTTTGGTTCACCCCAGACGGTCCCTACTGGCTTTCCACGTTCGCTGGCCCAAAAGCATGCGTCATAGTCGGTGGTTCCCAGTGCCAAATAATCCTGTCCGTCTGATGAACTACGTGAATAAGGGGGACCGCATTGCAAAATTTCAAAGCATACCTTCCACACACTGCAGGGGAGATGTAGTCCATTCGACAGAGCACCCTTCCATACATCCTATACCCAGCTCGAGTTCTGTAGTGGTGGGTGGCTGTGCGTAGTATTGGCCGATCGATGAATTCCACCTTGCCACATTGAGCAGCTGTTCCCTTACACGATTGGTGGTGCAGTGAGGTGCACCTTGATATTTTGCATGGCCGAGTGTAGTCGCAGCTTGTTTGTAGACGGCAATGGCCTGCATCTGCTCTGCTACAAAAGTGTAGGGTAGATCCTTTGCAATAGAGCCATCCGGGTATACGATGGTGCACGAGTTTGAGATCGCCTCCATCACTGCCAGCGCAACGCCGCGGGCATAGCATATTGCTAGACGCTCAGTAGCCGGTATGTCATTCCGGTCGTAGTCATTGTGTAATTTTTGTGCGAACGCTTCCGGAGCCTCGTCTTCACCTTGATTTGGAGCGGCGTATGTACGGAAGTCAAGCACATTGCTGAGTACAACGAGCATACAAAGGGTTAGGAGCTGGACAATGCCTTCAATAGAGTTCACATCAGGAACATGTCCCATTGACGGCGCTAGGCAGTGGGGAACACCGTTAGACTAGGCACGCGATTTGACAGTAAAATACCCACAGGTCGTAGAAATTTTGCCCTCAAAAATAGCCATGTAAAAAAACAGCAACATTCGTCGCAACAGGGTTCTTGTGCTATAGTGACTAGTATTGTTCAGAAAATCATTCAAGACGAAAGAATGGATGAGGGATGAGGCGGTAGCAGGTAGAAGGGGCGTAGCATAAAAATGCGATCCTTCACAGATGGTATTTTCAGCACCATATACGAGATGTGGCTGCCCAGGCCTCATGATGCTAAGGATTGATCAGCAGAAGCAATGCGACGGAGCAACAGCCGAATTGTACTTACAGAACATCACCTGGCTGCAAGGCAATAAATTCCACAAAGAACGGTGAGTCAGGTAGCAGTTTATCGAGCTCGAATTTAGTATGGAGGTATAGGTTTAGAGAATCGAAGGTTATGGCGCCAGGCTTGAGACGCAAGATTCCCCAGAATTTTGACCCGGTCAGCGGTCGAATCCATGTCGCCAAGCCCTCACAATCGGTATGCGACCACGTCGATGTGTCTTTACAGCCGAATAAAGCCCAGAACATGTCCTTCGTAGGATATGAAGACTGGAAAGAGCACCTGTGAGAGCCATTGGTCTCGTGCCATGCGACAGCATCAGTCCTGAATCCCGACATATCGACGGCAGCATTCCATCTCGGTATGTCCAGGCCATTCAATATCTTGCCTTCAACCCCTTTTCTACCTTCATTTAGGAGATCGGTAGCCGTGCCCTCCACAAGTTTCGGCGCAGAAGCAACATCCTTTTTCTTTGTGTCTTTCTTAGCAGAATAATCTAAAGTATATTTTGAATGGTTTGAAAGAAATAAAAGCACAGCATAGCTCACCCTGAATACATATTGGAGCATGAACGGGCTGAAACTGTGAGACCGTTGCTTCGTCGAAATCAGCAGGTTCTGTGGGATAGTTTCGTATGACAATGTTTTTCTTAAGCAGCACGCTGTGGAATTCTGCAGGTGAGAGCGATTGGTATTCCGTGTATTCCATGATATGAAAGCCAGAGGATTCCGGTTCGGTCAAAAAGAGGGCACGATCTTTTGACGTTGAGGAGGCGTTGGCAAAGAACGATGAAAGGCGAGCATCGACGTCGGCATCCTTTCAAGAAATTAGGGCTGTGAATCATTAGGAGAATTTATAATCATACATGGAAATGGGCCAAAGTTTCGACCTTCTGTCCTTGCGTGTTGTAGGCTGCATATGGGGCTTTGGCAGGGGAGCGCTGCCTGATGGGTACCTCGGTGAGTTTTGTACGCTCCCTCACATAATCCTGTGCAAAAATACTTGTTAAATACGAAAGACAACGGTGGAAGTAGCTCACAAAATCATTGGGTTGAACAGGATCCCATGGAGAAGCAAAGAGCTCGGAATCGATGGGTGCTCTTAGCACCCTCAACTTCTCTGAAACAGCACCCACAAGTTTATCAAATTCATCGCGCTTTGTATCGGGCGGCTGCTTATCTTGAGATGCTGCGGCTTGAGGGGAATTGGGCTTGCTCTGGGTGCGGGGTCGTTTGTTTGTAGAGGTCCCGCCCTTGCCTCTGTTTGTCTCTGGAGTAGCGGTGGCGATTACAGCTGGTGCTGCCTGGGTAGCAGCAAGCAGTTGGCTGCGTGTAAATGGACGAGAATGCTCCGCTCGACCAGCTCCAGAGCTCTCAGCGGCTGCAGTAGCGGTGGTAACCTGCTCGTCTAAGTCCATAGAAAGCGGGGAAGAAAGGGATGGATGGTGATATATTTGCGGGACGTCATCTACTGCGTCGTCCACGTCCCTACCCGTGCCAGGAAAAGATCCATCCACAAGCCCCATATCGTCGCCAGCGCCCATCAAAATATCCCCAGGTTCCGAGGTGCGATGTCGGGTTGGTGGAGGTGTGTTGCCCTCCGAAGGGAAGGTCTGGTTACGAATATCACTCGAACCATGAATTGCACCGGGTGACAGCGGGACATCGTCTGTTAACGTCGTGCCCTGCATTGACGGGACTAAGAGGGAGAATTGTGGTGGAAGAATGGAGAGTGGTCGCCGAAGAGAAGCCGACTGGAACCCACCATCGGCCGACCCATCCAGCCCAGCCATGTTCATTTCGAAGATGCGAGGGTTTATTGGAGTTGACTTCTCCGTCATAATATAAGCTGGGATAGTTTCGCTCGTAATCTGTTCGCTGATGCAAGATTGTGCGCGCACAGCAAGATCTTGAGAAGACACAGCTGCATTCGTGAAAGCTTGGTGCACATCAGTCTGGGAAAACCGAGCAAGGTACGAGCACATATGACTCACATGGTGCCTGCGGGACATAATGAACAGCATTACCCGCATTTTCATTGCTAACCAGACGAAACCAATGCCTACTTTTATCGTTGGATGGAATCGATGACAAAAGTTCCTGATCAATGCCCTCCAGAATGGCAGCTGGTGCTCGTTTGACTGGGGTGACGCCTTGGATGACAGAAAATAAAGTTCTCCATACGTGTGCCTCCATCTGCAGCAAAATGTCGGGCTTCTCGTTTCCAGCGTGGAGGTGAAATTGGATGATCTGGGCCCGATTAAACGACTTCGTATGTATTTGTCGATTAACGAATATGAAGATGGGGGAAATGAGAAAAGCCAGAGAAAAAATCGCCTTCAGGTCAGCAGAAGCGGCGTTGGTCAATTTACGAAAGCGGTCCAGAAGATGTCCTTCTTCCAAGGGCGGCATGGCCTCATGTGCGCCAGTGCTAGCCCTCAATGAAGCTGTATCTGCCGCCCTGGAAATAGACGTTAGCGTCAACACGATGAAATATCAAACGAACATACCACGACGCTAATAACTCAGGTGTAGTTGCTACACCGAGTAACTCATTCATCATTTGAGGGGAGCGTAGAAAGAAATGGAGGTTGAGGATCATGACATATACATTGGTATCGAATTTGCGAGCACGGACAGAGCTATCGGCATGGACTATTTCGTCTAGGAGCTCTTTTATAAAAGGCGTATTTGGGCGCTGTAGATCAACGGATGGCAAAGAAGATTTTTTGACTTTCAACAATAGCTCGGGCCAATCAAAGAGCTCCGAAAGACCCTGAAAAAGACTGAGCCATGTTGAAACGCCTCGTGAAAAGGGATTTACCTTGAGCTTGATGTCTTTAGCGACGATACATCGCGGTATGAGGGGACGCTGAGCGGAACCACGGGCGAACGACACAGCTAAGTCGACGAAACTGTAGGCGCTTAGCAGCAAAGCTAGGCGGTGAGCGCCTTGTCCCTCCGCCTCTATGGGTTGGATGGAGTGTAGGGTAGGATTTAAGCTTGAAAGGTCATACTGCAGACCTAAAAGCTTCTGCATTTCGCCGACTGCGCGATGGCCTGCAAATCCTACGCTGAATAAGTGCTGCTCATAAAGCGACAATTTATCCAAAAAGTGCTGTATTCACCCCCTGGGTTAGCCATATGAAAAATAAGAGCATGGGAATGGTACTCACGGTAAAATGAGGGAGATCCTTTGCCAGGGAAGACAGCGAATCAGTCCATGAGAGAACATCGGTTTGGAAGGGACAGCTTGAGAGAATGGCAGAAGCGCGCCTGCCATAACTTGGCTGAATAGGCATGGTCTGTGGTATTACACCTGCGGCAGACGTTGGATATTTAAAGAACGATATTACACAGGCCAACCCAAAACCACCAGCAATTGCCACGAGCTATTCCGAGTCATTTGCCATCAAACCGAACATCACGTGCTTCGTTTGGATTACTAATCACCCGACCAGTCCTGTGCTTCAAAAGCAGGCTCAATACCCCAAGGCCATCTGTACTTTCTCACCACAGTTGCCGCTAAACCCAATCAAAAAGTGAAATTGCCTATACCGATACAAATTCAGGCAACCGCATCAATTCGTCCCACCCGATTGCCAGTTTTCCCTTCCCAACGTCCATATGGGAGAACTATTTTTGAGTTCCACAAATCCTAGCTAAAGTAACTCCCAACGAAATGCTGCAGCCTCGTTCCCGCTACGCCTATTTCCCCCCAACGGCAACCCACGTAACCGCCCAATGCCTCTCACAAATTGCTTCTGGAATGTTGAAAGCTCGCTCCCAAAATAACTTCGACGATGGGCTCCAGACCCACATACCTTCGCATTTCGTGCCGCTGGCAGTTTCACAACGCACCTGTTTCTCCTCCATTTCTAGATGCCATTTAACCACCCATTCACAACAATGTTTAGTGCAGTTTAACTTGGATACAAATTACCTTCCCTATTAGATTATTTTGTTATTTTCGCTCTATTTTCGACTCTTTGAAAGGTTTAGGCGTTTGCTTTCTCAAATTCTATCATTTTCTTATCGTCTTCATTTATATTACCTTTTAGTTCACCTCTGTAGCACCACCGTAGCGCATGTATTTTTTTTACCGTACCTACTTTTGAGAACACCGCCTACCTTTTGGTCACCCAGTTCGTCCCTCGTCGTCTTCGTCTTCTCATTTCGTCTCGTTTCGTTCGTATGCGTCGTTCCGCGTGCATTCAGTAGCATCCATCCTCTCGTTTCCCACATACCCCCCAGTATTCGCAGGCCCCATAACCTTGCAACGTAGCGCCTACTCACCGTTTTCACACCCCCGGCCTCACATTCCACGGATTATATTTTCTTCCATATCATTTTCGTATCTACATCTACTGTGATGCGCACATCATTGGAATGAATGCCGCCCATGCCTAAGGTGATTTCACTACGATTGGTGTTCAGAACCTATGCATAAACTCTAAAAAGAAGCAAAGTGAAGAATATATCATGCATGATCGGACCTAGACCACTGCGGTAGACCAACTGTAAGTAGACCAAGATCTATCCCATCAAAACCTCGGGTCATGAATTTTAAAAGGACAAGGCAAAGCTCGAGCGTCGTACAATCGCAGCAAGAAAACCCCCCAGACAAGGGCTAAATAGAATGTACACAGAACACTTTAATTCCAGGCGAAACTATTAATGTTACAGGGCCTTTGCGGCATTTACTTCTGCATTACTTCCTACCCGTGAGCCGGAACACCTAAGTATTTGTAGCAGCCTCAGTGCCCTCCGCACTACTATCTGCAGCAGGTGCAAGATACATCACAGCATGGCAGTTAAGGCTGAGCCAATCTTCACCGCCGTTGGAGCTTGTATTTCTTCTGTGAGAGGCCTTACCGCCGTGACCAGGCATACGGGGCACATCGTCACGCTCTTGAATGGAGAAGATATTCCCAGTATAAAGAACAGCGACAACATCTCCTTGTTGAAGGTCGCTCTCTTCACCCGTCGCTCTGTCGCCGCGATACAATGGCAAAGAGGGCAACCCTTTGAAACTAGCTTCATCGAATCGGAAGCCCAGTGTCGAGGCATCGTAGATAGGAACTGGATTCAATCAGCATGGGCACCTCAGAACGGACAGTATACTCACGGGGATCGTCATATTCAAGGAATGCAGGGAAGCCACGCATATACCAAACAGCAGGAAGGTCTTCGTCATCCGAAGCAGCTGCGTATAGCCCTTTTTGATCGCGCGGCTGAACACCTGAGGGATTTGTCAAAACAAATTGCATGAATTGTGCCGCCCTAGATGAGCTTACGTTTTTTTCCGGAGGACTTGGAACCCTTTCTTGTCGTGAATATGAGGTCGGACCCATTTTCAATTTGTGCCTTCAACCGCTGCTTTCCCGCTACCTTGTGGAGGAAATACTGAAATGCTTTGAACGAATCGTATGCAGGGGTGATCACCAGGCGCTTATGGAACTGAGTCTCTGCTCCCCGAGGTGTATACTTCATAGGCACCACAATGTTGCAGCGCGACACAACTCCAATCATGACACCCATTACGTGCCCATTGGGCGATCCTTGGCGATCATCATCCTGCCAGCGGAAGCGCCCTTCGTCGTCCAATTTGCACATATGGGGATCAAATACTCCCAACTGCCCAAACGGACCAACCGCGCCCATTGCTGCTGCTGATTGAATTGACCTTTTGCGCCGTGCATGAGGAATGTTAAAAAAAGATGAGAGAATAAAGCGTCATACCTGAGCTGAACCATACGAAGAGGGGGACTTGCTGCAGCAGACATATTCCAGAATTCCCGATAGCGCGGCGGAGCGGTTTCCTTGGACGCGAGCAGGATGCAACGCCTGTATGACCACGCATCAAAAAAGGAATTTGGTGCCGAACACTTCGACGAATAGCTTACTGCTTAGCTGGTATGGCAATTTTACGGATAGACGCATTAACCACTGTCTCACGGCGATCATACTGCTCATCCACCTTCTTCTCGATCGCTGCATCATCGACCGGAGAGCTGCAAAAGAATGCTCAGCATCCTGCAATGCCAATGAGAATTACCGAACGCACGATGGAGTCGGAGTACGCCTGCGCCAAGACGAACTGCTGCTACCGGGGGAGGCCATACCTTCACCAACACTTGAGGTTGCAGGTGCGACCACGCCATCAGCAACACCGCTTGCCCTAGCACCTACATGAGACACCAGATTGTACAGCGGAATAGAGCACAGCATACCCTAGTTTTTGCATCTCCACTAGCGCTTTGATTTGTTCTTGAAGCGCCGCTATTTTTTGCCCCACATCTTGATGATTTCCTGTCATTTTTGGCTCGGGATTTACCTGGCGTTCGAATGGAGATCGAAGGTTCTGCTGGGCTTGAGCTGGCGACGTGGGAGCTCTCGAATTGAATCTGGGCTGCCTTATTTTCCACATGTTGTCTGTGGGGTAATCGAATTCTGCAGTGGGAGTTGCTTCGAGGGCGTTATAGGATGAACTTTCCTTTGTGAAAACCTCCGTTGGAGAGCGCATTTCAAGAAATTTGAGACTACGGGGGGGATTGATTGACTCAGTCACTGTCTTCCTTGCCTTATTTCTGTTGTGGGGGGGTGTGTAGATGTCGCTGTGGAATAAAAACATCAAATTCTTGCCTAAAATGTTCCGAAATGAGCATGAAAACAACGCACGCAGATGAATCCACAAGCTCGTCATTTTCGGAGCCCTCCTCGTAAACAGAAGTCATGTATTGAGCCTTATAGGACTTCGTGCGGCTGAACGCGATGTTAATATGGGTAATAAAACGCCCAAACGCGAAGATAACTTACCTGCGCTTCATAGGTGGGTCCTCGGTGGGTTGCACTTGTGAAGAGGGAGGAGGAGTATCCCTATTTCCCTGGTCAATAGGAGCAGAGGCGGTCTTTGAGTAGCAGCTTACCTCAATAGATCTGGTACATGTGCAGGGGTTACAGGGGATGGACCGTGGCGTACACGCTTGGTGCTTTTGTTCTCGCTAGTGCACTGTTAAAAGCAGTACGCTACCTTGAGAAGAACACCCACCGTGGAGCCATGCCCGGTTCATCGTCAGTGCTGAAAGACATCAGTGAAGTTGTGAAAGCCCTTAAAGATACTCACTTTGGTGCAGAGGAGTCGGGCGTAGTTTTTCGATTTCGCTTCGAAGCAGTTTCGTTGGGCATTGTATCTGAAATTTGATAAAATATAATTGCTGTGGCGATAATGCAACTTAATGACTGCTTTAATAGGGCATTTGGGTTCTGTCATGATATAGGGCGCTGCCGATATGACTCGCGTTTCTGGTTCCAGAGAGCGCTGAGGTGAAAAAATATTTTTGCCTGGAATGTGTCAGCGGTGTTACAAATGCATCAAACACAGCAGGGGAATCCATTTTGCTTCTTTGCGGCACCGCTGTAGTCAACAATAGTCAGACACAGGATGTAGCGGTCACTTTCTACACAAGTCATGGTTGCGGAATGCAGACCATTTATTCCACATCCAGTTTCTACGACGGTCTTAGCATCTATCTAGAAAAGGGAGAAAACTTATGGCCGAAAGGATCGGCGAACACCCATGCAAAGAACTGCATGAACAGGTGAGGCGGAGTCATTTAGATTCAAACGAGGGGAAATGGAGGTCAACGCAATGGAAGTAGCTACCTACCAAGTCAAATGCATGGCGCTCCAAGGTTTTTAAGTTCGTGATAGCAATAACCGGGAGTTTATGGATCGCTTCTACGATAGAAACTCCGCGGGTACGTTCCCTATCACTGGGCGTCTATTGTAAAGACCTAACACATCATAGAGCAAATGTTAATTGAGCACGCTCGCATTCGACTGGAACAAGAATGGGGGGGACTGCAGGTCGCACAGATGGTTCAGGTATGCTCCATGAACAAATTCATGGCATAAATTAACAAAAAGTTAAGGGAATAACAGAATCGGCCTATCGCGTGGAGCGCTTGGGGGCCATTTATAAACTTCTACATAAAAAAGATGAGCGGAATGTGGCGCTTGCAGAGCCCGAAGAGGTGGTTGGTGCATTCCAGGGCATAGTGTATAATCTGGACATTGCTCCAGTTATCAACAGGTTGACGTGCGTGTATCGATGTATTAATGCGTTCGGGGAGCTGATGAACAGCAGAAACAAAAATCAGGCAAAATACGCACGGCAAAGCGTAGGACTTACAGCATTGAAAACCGGAGTTTTTGATGAGGTATTTAATGCAATCGCAGAAGTGCACAATCTCTTCAGGTTGCAGGTGGGAAAAGGTATGGAGCAACGGAGCACGTTTGCAACGTTTGAAGACAATCCAGCGCTGGATGTGTGTAACCGGTACCTGACACACCGCCGCAATGCTCAATACGATGAGCGTGAAGAATTGTCGGAGACCATAGATCCCCATGGCTTTTTGCTTGCGGCTGCAGGAAACGACTATCTGTATACATCTGAGAACGTTGTGCAGTACCACCAACTGCAAGGAGGCAAGAGCGGGTCCCCAGCCAGGTGGTTTGAAATGAACTGTTTCAGGTTTATCTCTAAATGTTTCCCCAGGGTTGAAACCTGCCGGCCTACGGTTTTTCAAGTCGGAGACGTTGTAGAGGTTCAGGTTTCTTTTGTCGCTTTGCCGATGAGAGGCAACAGGTTCAAAATATCTTTGGTTTTACGGGGAATGTTACAGCTGAATAACGAAGCAACAAGGGTCAGTGATTTAACAACGAAGACTATTGAATATAATTGATAGGCGTTTTTGCAGAGGTCAAATGTTCAGAGGATGAAGGCAGATGCATCACAGCCCATGGTGCCTACCGGGGGTTTAAAGCGTCGGGTGGGGTACGCAGAGGAGCGGGTGGATCAAGCTCGCCTACGGCTTGCCAGATTGAATGTCTCGCAAGAGGATGATGCAGTTCGAATGGAAAGCTAAACCGTTGGGTTGTTAAATCAAGCCGCGGATATGTACCATAGCAGATACAAGTGGGATAGCGTTGTCAGGGTCAGCAGGCGGAATGATGCTAAATATCCCCCCAGCCATTACCAATTCACGGACTGAGAGTCTGAGAATGTACGGATCATCCCGATTTAGCTGATTAATCAGAAGACCAGTCCTTCCCTTACAGAAGAGCACAGAGGATATTTTTAAATCAAGCAGTTTTAAAGCGATAAACTCATCAATGGCGTGCCGCGTGCATGGTTGACGTAGGCTTCAGCATTTAAACAACCATCGGGAGCTAAGTCTTCAAACATGCGGTACATTTACTGCGCAGTGGGGGTAGAAAAAATCTATTTGGACACCACAGAGTCCAAAAAAACTTTACATGAAAGCGAATAGAAGTGCGGCTTCGGACTGGCTGTAGATGCATATGCGGCAAACGGCGCGCATTTGGCCTGTACAAAAGCCGCTTTGGAAAAGGAAAAAGTGAGGGGATGGGTCTCATCGACATGTATGACTATGCGCCAGGCAGTAGACGACCGTACGGGACAATTGTTCAGTGCTTGCAGCTAAACCCAGGCATTGCACTATGGATAGATGTAAGCATGGCAATATGCAGGCGCGGCTTCATTCCCTCGTTCCATGCAGCTGACAGGGAACAGACACTGGCTCTCCCCCTCTTTGCTAGATACCTACCGGTGCATATACCTACGGAGCAGCTGGGAGTGGAGATTCAAGGGGTAATTTCCGAGGTATGGGTAGCATCTGTAATCAGTTGGTACATGGCAATCAACAGGCCGTTAGCTTCAGCAGCAAATTCCGCTGCTTAACATGGGCGGCATGGGAAACGCTATGTCTATCTGGGCGATGGAAGACCACGGAGCGCGGCGAGGAATGGCAAACGCAGAATGTTGGTATGGCTTTGGAGGCAGGGACGGGAAATGAAAAATAGGGGCTGCGTATCACATACCCAACGACCGCACACCAAGGAGGGATTACGTCTGTGTGCTAATACCAAGGCAGTCATAACCAGACAATTTCAGTCACATTTGCCGCATGGATGATGCCTTACGATGTCGAATGACTGAGACCGACCACGTACCGAGTCCGATTGAGGCGAGTGCAACGAAATGGGGCGATAGGATAAATAGGCCAACAGTGGCTCACAGACAGCTCAGCGGTATTGCTTTCAGGTTCAATATGCCCAACAAGAAAGTAGATCGTACATGGGTGAGAACGATGAAATGTGTGATGCGTTTCTGATCTACAACCATCTGTATTCTAATAGGAGCATCCTCGAATCATGATGTTTTACGAGGAAAGTTTGGCCGGCAGCAGCGAGGAAGACATGGCTCGATTGGATGTGAGTGTCCAAATCTATTTCCTGCATGGAGGCATATTTCAAACAGTATACCAGGCTGTGTGCTATGCAGCATTCAAGGAATATATGCCTGAAGATGTTGAATTTCGTCCGCTGAAACGAAACTTCGGGCCTATGTTGAAACACGTAAGATCAACAAGCGAATTCCTCAGAAAGCAGTTATTCACGGTGGAAGTACAGATTACGGAGCAAATACCAGCGTGCAACTACCGGCACATACGCTGGCTGTTAACACTATGGGCAACGATGAACCACGCAGAACGGCGGTGGATACATATATTAGGAGATAGGCTGCTCGATTGAAAGGAGCAGAACAAGAAGCAGCAACATGACCACAAACGTGCGAACAAAGTCGTTCTTAGTGCAGTTTTCTGCGTGAAATAAATGACACCTGTCAGTGGACGCGTTGAGGTGTCAGTGTAAGAGCATTGGGTGCCGGACGAAATATCAATTATATGCATATATAATCCGCACAAAGTCAAGGACTCGAGGACCTGGACCGGGACCGAAGATCATCCCACTACAGGCTCGAACGACCCTAAGTTGACTCCTTTCTGCAGTAAGTAAGACTCGAAGAGGCTCTTAACGACGATGCATGGCGCAAAAGGTTCAAAATACAATGCAAATCTTGTCGCCAACATTGCAGGTGGAGGTCCCCTGCGAAATCTGGTATTTCCCTGTTCCATCTACGGGGTCTCGCACCTTATATGGTATGTAGTTAGGGATCGATCACGCTACAGAAGGCGATTAGATGGTGGTGGTGAATCGCTCATAAATTGACGCTACTCGATATTGTATATTTAATGTTGTGATTATCTGCTTTTCGATGTGTGTTTGGTGATCCATCCTGTGATTCATGGGTCCACAAGTAGCGTGTTTGGGGCGAAGAACTTGAAAATTTAATAGGCAAGCTCCTTTTATTGACTAATGCTTGCTAATAATAAATAAATATTCTAACTGCACTTAGTTGATACCTGCAACGAGTGGTGAGGTTCAAGTTTGGGGTAGTAATCAGGGTGGGTAGGTTTCTAACCCAGCCCTACCTCAGTCAATATTGGATGCCATCCAACCAGATGCACTTGTCGTCTCTGAGCACAAGGTTCGCACTTTCTATTCAACCTATCCGAGATAAATTTAAGCTCATTTTTGATTCAATGTCCAGAGATCGCCAAGATGAAGACTACATATTCCGGATTTTGCCGGTGAAGCAAAACACGTGGTCGAAAGATTCGAAAGCCATGCTGTTGACAAACAAATAACGTCATGAACCAAATAAACGGGTAGATGAGCGTAACAAAAAAGGACCCATAAGAACGAAACCCTTAAAAGGGCCTCGTAACATGAAGCTACTCTCATCATTTTGGTGAGTGCAATTACTGATTGCAGATACACCAAATCAGTTAAATGTGCAATATGTCAACCAGGGGGGCTAGGGGACAAGAGCAGTGGCATGTTGACACAGTGTGTTGAGCAGAAGGAGTGAACAGAGCAAGAGTGTTGAGTGTAGTCAAGTGACTGGTTGCACGTACAAATGATGACATTGGTGTTGAATTTGGGGTTAGATGAGGTCAGGTGAAATATGGAATGAATTTTATGAATGATACTTGTGGTCAATCCTTGACAAATCCCCTCTCTTTCCATTCAGATTAATCACTTGCTGCTCCACTCCACTATCTGTCTCTTACAAAATGCCCAACATTCACTCCAACCAACATTCCCCTACCATGGGCATGCTGCTACGAGAGCCACAGAGTGAGAGACAAATGGATGATCCCAGTGAGAGGATGAGAGGAGGGACAAAATGACTTGTAGTGGGCATTAAGAGGTGTGGATGAATGTTATAGGGTTCAAAGACACATGCAAGAGTGACAATCACCTCTTGGAGCATTCAATAGCAAGTGAGAGTAGATGGTAACCAGAAAATGATATTACACAAAGACGACGGGCACACTGAAACCAAGAAATGCAGGATAGCCAGGGCTCATACAAACACAAGCTGATTGTCCACACATAATCCTATTCTAAAACACTCAGAATGCAGAATACACATCCCTGTTCTGTTGACCATGGTGGTTCTGCCAGTTAGCTTTTCCCTTCAATCAAGTCCTCCATGTAGTAATGTCCACATTTGGTGTAAGGATGTTGTTAAGTACATGTTTGAATATATAGCTAGCTGAATTATATGTATTTGGGTGGGTGAGTGTTGTTGTATTGGGGGAATGCAGATGATAAGCTGGGTGTCCAAACGAATCTCTGCGATCTGTGACGCAGTCGGATGCACCTTCACATCTGCAACATGGTTGATCAAAGTACTCAAGAGTGCTAGTGAGCATTATGGGCCTGATTGGTCAGGTGCCTCGAGAAGGAATGACCTCGATAAAATGAGCTGATCCGTGCAATTGGTCACTCCAACTAATGTGCCAATATGAGTTGAATAGGAAATTTATATCAAAACGGATATAATATAAAACAGGTTCACTAAAATTACTAACGATCATTCAGAACACGAACTTGTGAAGAGATATCATCCGAGTGTTACTTACAAAAATAATTTGCCCTAACCACTCCAAACGACCATTGCATTGAACACTGGTCGTTACTCGTGGCATTCCCTACCTGCACCCCCTCGTCCACCTCCTTTGTAACTACGCCTTCCATATCACCCACATCGCTCAAATCTTTTTGTCCCCATCCCCAACCACCAATCCTCCTCAAACATGACTCAACGGCCGAAATATCACCCCTCCCTCTCTGCCACCCAAGTATGACAACGTCCAACAATGACAATTCCTGCCGCTTCGGCGAGACCCAGGACGAGCAAGCCACTCTGAAAAGCAGTGTCAGATATCGATATTTGTCACATGGAAGGAGTGAAGGCCATCGGTTGAACTTGCCTTGATTTAGGAGCCAAAGTGTCAGCGTGTCTACGTCGCCCGATTGCTGAGGTCTCCTCACATCAACACCTTCCTATGTCGCTTCCTCTCTCTTAACAACCTGTCCTGTCACTAATCCGAACATGCCTGACCGTATGTAGGACGACAGTGCGAAAACTTTGAGCCGGGTGACTGAAAGCGGAGTGCAATTGTCAGGTTGACCAGGGCGGCGACAGTAACGATACAGGTGATAATTGATTCAGACGGAGATGATGGAAAGAGAATTTCGTCGATAAATTAGCACTGGGTGGCGCTTAGGAGGTCGTAGAGGTAAGTAGATGGAGGAGAGAGCGACAGGAGGCTGAATGGGGCCACATAACTTTCCTGGCCTAGGAATTGAAAATGAACGACGCAGGGGGTGATGGAATCGCATTGGTGGGAGGATGCTCGCCCTGGAGGGAGTGAGTTGAAGGACGTCCGGCACGGTTGCAGAGAAAAAAGGAGACCAACAGCCATGTCTAATGATGCGTCAGTAATTGCGCCGCTTTCGCCTGTTGAAGTCACTGGTTACAGAGTGCAAGTGGATTTAACTGTGCGACGCTGGAACTGAGTAGGTTAGTTGATGTCTGCTGAGATTTGGAACACGACAGAGCGATACTTATTGATGATGGCCTCAACTTGCGGATGTGCCCAGGTTTTACAATCTCCCCTCAAAATCGTCATCCATAACGCTGTTCGCCGTCTACAGCATCCCCACACCCTCACGATCCCTCTCCACTCGCTGGGTTCTCTCATCAAAGGACAGCTACCAACCCTATCAACTTTTTCATCGCGCTTCAACACAAACATCTGTGGAACAATGAGACCAGATGCAGATCGCACGCAAAAAATTAATCTAGGTATTTTCAGTATCGTCACATATATAACGGGGAGAAGGCATACATACCTTGTTTTGACATATCATTGACTGAGAGACACGCAGCGTTAATCTCATCTCATTGTATTGGTTGGTAAATCGTGAATGAAGCAAGTGTGGTGGTGGATGTGGTGGAAGGCGATCTAAAGGTCACGGTTTTAGGACATTAAGTACGAAATGGAGGAGAGAAAAACTGACAAAATATTATGCGACTCGCGTGTTCTCCCAACCCTCTTGCACTCTAAAACCGCTACAAGCGGAGGACCTGGAAACGAAAATGAGAAATAGTGGAGATAAATCCATGGTGGGGATGAAAGAAAGAGGGTTTCGATATTTAATGATCAAGAAGGGACGCCAGAGGAGTTCTTTCTTCACATAGAGTTAACGAGCAAATGAGGGGAAATGACATTTGCTATAAGAAGTACACTGAAAATGACGAGTCTATGGTAGGTCAGTCAGGGAAGGTAAAAAAGGGAATGATGGTACTCACATAAAACTACATTAAGCCACTTGAAAATACAGCATACACATTCCGTCCACTATGGGCCTTTGCCCCAAAACCGACACGTCGTAGTCTGCAGACAAAGACGGCCAGAGCCAATCCTCTTAAACACATCATGCACAGTATTTCGTCATCAGCCTCTGGCAAACAAGAGAGAGATAGAACAGAGGCCGAGATGAGATATAGAGATTGTTGACCTCAGGCTCAGCGCGACTCTGATGGTGGTTTGCGAACAAACCCTGATGAACGGCGTTGAGGGCTCGGTGCAGAATTCAAATACCAATATGTAAATAATTTCCCACAACCTGCCGATATTTTGGGAGGCGTCGACATTCGTTGAACACAATCCTCCACCAAATGCCTCACTTTAGCTATGAATTCTTCATATCCCTGTACTCGTCGAACCGCTTTCCCTCATATACCATGCTCAATACGATGATCAATATTGAAACATTACATTTACTCTGATCTATCTCCCATTCCGCACCTATTGCTACCGGACAATGCTCCAGTACGAGTAGACAATACGTAGTTGCAAGACTAGTCCCGAACACAGACTGGGAATGCGCGTGTCTCGACGTCAGAGTGCAATTATTCGGCGTCAATCGCAAGGTGCAGGTGGGATAACACGAAAGAGAGAGGGAAGGGAAGATGCAACGGCCTGTATGTATCGCTCTGGGAAATCCTGAGTGGGAATATTGGAGACATATTGTCGGGTAACTCATATGGACAGTGCAGCCAATCTCACAGAAAGTGTATTCAAAGAGCGATTTAGAAAGAGAAAAAGAAAGCAGAAACGGAATAACATTCCAAATGACAATCACAGCCGTCAACACAGGTCAAGTGCCATAATGGGTAAAACAGCCAGATGATAATGAGGCGTCGTCGAATAATAGCGGACCTGGGATTCAAGGTTGTGAGTATCGTAAATGGACTGATCCATGCTCTATCGTAATGGTCATCCTATCCCGACGTCGTAGGAGAGCGGCTAGAATTTTTCACACCTGAGACGCTAGCCATCAACCGTCCCCCATCTGGACATTGTGAATTCCTCTTCCTGATACTGTAGAGGACCGTATGGTGGCAACCAGCCGAGAGGCGTTACGCATCAATGTTAGCAACGGCCTGTGTGTTATGCGTTACTGAACATGATTTAGGCAACCGCAAATTTGCTGGACCTACAATGCACCATGGAGAAGTGGCGTGCTCCGGGATTCTTGTAACAAGCCGCAATGATCATAAAAAGCCAGATTAAATTCAGTTTTGTGGGTGCATATGTAAATCGTACCAGTTATAATATATCGATGACTCCGAAATTCCGCTATCAGCCATGATTCAACATGAATTCCAGCTTGACCATAACACCACCTGTGTTGAAACCAGCCCCTTTTGTGTTCATGATGAGGACATTGACATCGAGGAGGGTCGGTTTGTTCCAACAGCAGCCCCAGAATATATTTGGGCATACTCGACAGATGGACAGAGTTTTTCACAAAGTTTACCTACGTTGTAGTACCAATAACACCTAATCTTAGTAGAAAAAAAAATTGATTTTTTGACTTATTTTTGACTTATTTTTGACTTATTTTTGGCTAGCAACCTAGCCTGCGTTACGCGTTATTTACGAAGAAATAAGCAACATCAAGGTCTTGCGTTATGCGTTACGGTTGCCACCATACAGTCCTCTACAGTATGCTCTTCCAGCGCGTGTTATTGTTATCCTTTTTCATCCCGTGGAATCCCTACCCCTCAACCTCATTATTATCTCAGGTCATCCAAGCTTTACTCATTTATCAGGTAGTACTTGATTGATGAATAAATACTGTCCGTGACGCAGATGGATGCACTGTTGAATATGCGCGATGGACTACTATGAAGGAAGGGATGGAGTAGATGAAGTGAAGTGAGATTCATGATGAGTGCAGTCCATACTGATTAACGTCCCAAGGTGAGTCAAACAGGAATGTCATTTCAAAAACCGATACATATAACACAAGTTCATTAGGAATACTGACGATCAGTCAGAACGCAGACTTAGAATCGGATATTGGTTAAATTTTACTCACCAAAATATCTAGTCCTGAACACTTGACATGTCTGTGATATTGAAGACTGGTACGTCGCTCCAGTCAGTATCCACCCACACCCCTCGTCTTCTTCTTTCCCAACTACCTCCTTCCTGCCCACTCTCATGCCGCCCAACTTTCTACCCCCACCCCCAATGCAAAACGGACCCAGAAGCGACTCAAAATCCAAAATACCACCCCTCCCTCCTCCGCAACCCTAAACCCACCCAATACCCCGACAACGTCCAACAACGACGATTCCTGGCACATCGGTGATACCTAGAGCCACCAAAACGCCATAAAAAGCAGAGTGGGGTGTTAAGGGAGGTGGTACAGGAAGAGTGAGGTCCATCTCTGTCGCCGAACTTGGCGTATGAGCCAAAGTGTCGGCGGGTCCACGTCGGCCGTCTCCTCGCACCATCACTTTCCTCTTTCGTCTTGTTTCCCCAACAACATGGCCACCACCACACCTACCCCTCCTGAATCATAAGAGCGGCAGCGTAATTGCGCTGGAATTTAATTGTGAAAGCTGCGTGGTGAGTGGTGGGGCGTGGAGTTGACCGGGATGGCGACGGAAACGTACTCCTGATAGGTCCAAACTCGTTTCTGATGAGCAAAAGGACGAGGTGATGTGGGTGATGTGAGCGTTATATGGCGCATCGGCGAGACCTAGCAACAGCAAGCGGCTATAAAAAGCAGAGCGGTGTGTTGATGGTCATGTTACAGAAGAAGTGAGCATCATCGGCAGAGCGTGGCCCGGCTTGAGAACCCGACAGTCACGAGTAATGAGGGAGACCAACAACGACACCGATGAGGTGTCACTTATCGTGCCGCTGTCGTTCATGATATGTTCATGATAGGCCGCTCTCGTCCTAGTGGTGAGTGGTAATTGTGGATTGTGGATACTCCCAAAGCGCCGAATGTGTTGTTGGACTGACTAAGGTGACGAGAGCCGGTGGCACCTGGAGATGAGAGCAGAGAGGCTGAAGGGAGCGAAAGCGTCGGGTGTGTCCAAGTGGCTACTTAAGAATACAACTGACGGCGCTAGAGTTGGATCTAAGGTTGGTTGAGGTCTGGAAAGATTTGGAATGAAATTAATCAACGATACCTGTGGTGCATCCTTTATAACTCCCCCTCCTTCCCTTTGGGATAACACTCCCAACGTCCTCACAATCCGCCTCTCTCACTCGTTGCTCCACCACAACCCTCGCAAAACGCCAAAGAGTCACCTCAACCCGAGGTTCCTCCGCTGTAGTCCGATATAAATCCCTGCAGAATTGCGATATAAAGTCGCGCGTGTTTGTACGTGGTAGCGCTTGACATCATTCTAACGCATCGTCAATGCCTACACCCTTCAAAAGGCGGAGAAAGAAAGCGAATCTCACTTCTCGTCTTGGTGGCGTATGAATCGCCAATGGAGGATGAACACGGAGGTGCCAGGGAGCGATGGAAATAGGGGGTAGAATAATCGCAGCGACGGCAGCGGGATGAAGGTCGTGGATTAGTGGAGATCAACAACGACGTCGCTTGATGTGTAAGTCATTGCGTTACTGGAGCAGGTGGTGGTGGTGATACATTCATGATAGGCCACCATTGTCGTACTGGTGAGTGGTAATCAACAATTGCAACACTCCTGGTAGGCTATATGCGCTTTCTGCCAACCAAAGTGGTGAGGTGATGTGATGACTCGGCTGTCGTTTTCAGGCGGCCACCGTGTAGGGCAGAGAGGTAGTAAAGAAAACGAGGGCGTTTTGGGTGATCAAGCTGGAGCGGAAGTTAGTATACACAACGATACTGCATAGAGTCGTATTGCTCACCAAAATATTATGCCCCAACCACTTGAAACGACCGTTGTAATGAACGGTGGGTAGCTGCTCCTATCGTTCCCTACATCCGCCCCCTCGTCCTATTCCTTCTCAACCACTTCCTTCATATCCCCCTTCATCTCATTCTCGTTGTCACCCCAACCCCAACTGCGAATCCTACCCAGACACGACTCGACATCCAAATACCGCCCCTCCCACACTGTAACCCCAACCCCACCCAAAACACCGGCGACATTCAACATCGACGTTTCCTGAGGCATCGGTGACACCTAGGACCAGCAAGCTACCCTTAAAAGCATCACAAAGTGCTGGGGTTCGTGCTATGGGACGAGGGAGAACCATCGTTGCCGCCTGACTTGACCTATGAGCCAAAGTGTCCGTGTGTCCATGTCGCCTGATGGCCGGGGTCCAACAGCATTTCCTGCCGCAATGACGACAGTTAGAGCGCGCAAATGACCATGAAAAGCAGCGTAGGATGTCGAGGGAGGTGTTATAGGAGGAGTGACATCCAGCATTGGACTCTGGCTTGACCTATGTTCCTAAATGTTAACGTCCAGGTTGCCTGATGGCCGGGGTCTCCTCACACCAGCACCTTCCATTTTCGTTTCCTCCCGTTCACATCCAGCCTTTCCCTACCCCTACTCTGCGGAGTGAAAAGGTTGAACGGAGTAACTGAAGGCGAGTGTTCAATTATCGGGTTGAACGGGGCGGCGACGGCAACCATGCGGGTGATAGGTGATTAGGTGCTTCTTGTGAGCATAAAGGGGAGAACGGCGGCGATGATACCTGAGTGATATGACGACGGAAGCGGGAGCTTGTAATGGGTGGCGTTGTGGAAATCGTAGAGGTAGATTAACGAGGAGAATGAGCAACGGGAGCCCTAGAGGGTTATTGGAAGTGAGGGAGGGTGGATGGGGATGAAATTCAGAATGAATGGCGCAGGGAGTAATGGCGATGAATCGGTGGTGGGATGCGCCTGCCAACGGGAGTACGTTGAAGATGTGGTCCAGACATGCTCCCAGAGGGATGGGTGAGACGAAGAGCGATGTTTCATGAGGCATCAGTCATCGCTTCACTTCCTTCATACGTAGTGTGTAGCGAAGAAAATGAGACCGGTGAAGCCGGAGGGTACAGAGTAGAAGTGGATTTAAAAATAAACATCTGCGGAACGACGAGACCAGATTCATAGTGCATGCAGAAAACTTGTATCATCAGTATCGCCGGGCATAAGTTGAGGTGACGGCAGACATACCTCGTTTTGATATCCGTTGGCTGAGTAACACGTGGACCTGAAGAAATTCTCGTCGTGTTGGCTGGTAAATGGTTGATGAAGCGAGCGCGCATGGCGGATGTAGTGGAACGTGGTCTGAAACTTAGGGATTGGTTAAAGTTTTGGAAGGTTGGTATGAGAAATACAGAAGGAAAACCAGATGAATGGGTTGAGGACAAACTGGGCGGGCGTGTTCTCTCAACAGTGAGTACATGTTCCCAGTTCACTGTCATGCTTCGCGCAAAACCTCTGAAAAAAGTCCCTGCCCGGCTAGCAGAGGACAACATTAGCGACGATGACGAGATCACAGGTCAACCAGTTCATTGAGGAAAAACAGATGAGATTGTGCTATAGAAGTACACTGAAAATGACGAGCCTAGGTTAGCGGGGAAGGTAAAATGACGACCCCATGGTACTCACATAAAACTATACTAAGCCAATTGAAAGTTCAGATTGCACATCCCCTCCATCATGGTCCCCTACACTGACGACATAGGCTGACCACACCCAGCAGTCAACCCATCCAACCCACTTCAACCTACAGCGCTGCTGAGGCATTTCTTCCTCCACAGTCGACCACGAACGCCCCAAGTATAGAAAGAATGAGGTGACGAGGAATAGCAACCACGCAACTCAGGTGCAGCGCAACGCCCATGATGGTTTGGGACAAACCCTGTTGGGTTGATGGCTTGATGTCAATGATGAGTTCAAACACCGACAAACAATCCCCCACTTGTGAGCACAACCACCTCCCCGCCTGCAACATAACTCACCGGCTACAACCAATTCATCTGAATATGTCTTCTCTGAATTTACATACCTCGACAGTCAGAGATCAATTGTTCTTTATTTGCGTGATTTCTCGCTATTCTTCACTGACGTCATCGGTTCGTACTTGGGGGAGAATGAACCTTAAGCTGAATAAGGTTGTGCTCCTGGGTGGCGGCGACGATGTCGATGGTCGATATCAAGCAACACAACTGACGGAATATGCCAACAATGGATTGAAGTGAGCAAATTTCTAGCCTAAGTGGAGTCCAGAGAGATGAGGTGGACAGAGGCGAAGAGGCGACAGAGACAGTGTTCCAGGTCGGCGGCGGTGACGCTGAGAAATGTAATGCGAGAAAACGGGATGGAGGACTGATAAATACAAACTATAATTTCCCCATTATACTTCATCACTTCCCCCTTTGAAAGCTTTTTCAGAGCGCTTTAAAAGATTTTAGGTCTAACGCGTCCTTCGCTTGTTTCTCTCCCGGTCAGGAACCAATCTTCAAGGGGTATCGCCATCTCTCTGAGGTATTCCTTCATAATCGCATCTTCATCCTACGCCACTAACTCCAGCGCACGCGCACGTTTTTTTTTTGACGGGATATAAACGCGAGAATCAAATATCGACGCCCACCTTTCCTCATACAGTCCTGCATACAGTGCTCCGTATCAGTCGACATCGTTTCACCCTCATGGTCAACTTTAATCAACCCCGCCGCGCTTTACATGGGATCTTTTGAGCTACCTACAAGAGTGCTAAACTAATAACTTGAGCGGGACCATGGAAGGTAGCGTAAAACGCCAAGGTAAACTTGACAAGCGGATGGGCCGAAGTGGCTGAAGTTCACATTGCCCAATCACCAAGGTCACTCGATCGTGGTATGTACATCACCCCGCTTTTCTTCCAATTCCTACCTTTCATCGCTTCAATGATTCCTGATTCCTATGGAGTACAGCGCCGTGAACGGCTTGAAATGAAAGGCCGGGTACAAAGTGTTGGGCTCCCGCATCGGTACGGTTGGAGATGGTGATCGTGTATGGTCGACGAGCAATATCGTGAGGTGGGTGATGATAAGTGAGTGATGCGCCGGGGACACAACAGTAGCCTGGTGCGGTGGAAACAGAAGAGGGTAAGGAAACAGGAAACGTGCATAAGGAGTGTCTATCCGGCAAACCGCATAGTGGGTCTGAGATTTGACCAACATCAAGATGAACATGTCTCACATGAGTGACCTGGGAAAATATACGCCCCTTAACGCAATCAAATTCTGTCCTCCATTGGCCGCTCACCATAAACCCACATTGTGTTCTCTATTCTCCTTGAAACGATATTTGTATCGAGATTCGAAATAACCGCTGCATTTTCACAACCCGCGTTTCCATGTCAAGTCACAGTCCGGAGATGAGGCGTGTGCGTAGGCCACACTCAATGACTGTTTTGTTAGCCTCCCATTATCTACAGAGAGTATTATCACTCGTGAAGCCCTTTCTAATCATCATAAGATTCCTCACCATTCCTCATCCCGTACTGCGTTCGACAAATTTTCATATTTTGACCGACTTCGAGAGCGAATGGATAGAGGTGAACTAGGTGAAGCACGTAGTATGACCCGAGTCTATAGAGGGCGTAGTTGGGGCTGCGAGAATTGTACCATTTGACTCGTTAGTATTGTCTCCCTCCCCCGTTCTTGGCTTTGCTTACTCCTTGACGCAACACCAGGATTCCCTACCTACATACAATTCCCCTGATTCAATTGCTCAATTGCTTACATTAAGTCTGCTGGGAATGTCATTCATACTGAGCGCAGCACACTTGACTAGTTCTACTGTTAGTCTCTTCTCGACTTTAGCTTCATCAAAAGAAACGCTATCTAAATCATCGACGATTCGCCGCACACAACTACGGCGATCGCAGCACCATCCCAAATAGTCCCAAGTCCGCGCTATTTCCGCTTTGTATTTTTGTGAGGTTCGCCTCCAATCATGGTGCCCCAATCTTACTATTCAGGCGTATTTTAAATATGTTCTGCGCGCGATTGTAGGACTGCGACGTGGCATGGTAAACATATCTGTTGGCTGCAAGATTGAGGTGATTGTCGAACATCGGCATCGGTACTGAAGACTGGGATCAGACACGTACCTGTCATATGGATGTTATTTTTGTGTAATTGATGTCTAGATCTGATAAGATGGAATTCGCATGTTGACAGCAACACGCGAGCTGCAGCTGGGAAAATCGCACCAGTATCTCTCAACATTGAACTAGAACCATTTCCGTCCCAAGTTACATATCTCAGATTAGCACCATGTCGACCACCAGAGCAGAATATCGGTATCTCACATTCTCAGGTCCGATAAGTGTTGTACCTGTAACCCCAGAAGGTGTTAAAGGACAACATTTGAGTGTTTTCCTGTATGTTGCATTTAAAATCCCACTCATCTTGAATAGCAATGCTCACAAGACTACTCATTCCTCAGTCTCATGGGTCCAACTGGATCTGGGAAGAGCACTGTAAGTATAATTTCACTACATTCATATGTTTTACCTTCTCACCAACATCTCACCTTGAAAAACTTGCCTTTCGTTCCTCCCCAGTTCATCGAGTTGCTCTTGCCAGATCACAAACTAGATATTTCCAAGGATTCACTTGAAAGTGTTACACAGAATGTGGTCTGCTATCAAGTAGTCAATTTGAACTGGGATGGATGGAATATTCTGCTAGTGGATACACCTGGCTTTCTTGATACCAAATTGTCTGAAAGCCGAATAACCAAGATGATCACAGACACATTGGATAGTTTACAGTATGTTTTTAATTGTTCAACTCAATTGCCAATGTCCTAATTCTTGATGGTGCTTCTTGTTAGTCAATCTGCTGCAAGGGTCTTTGTACGCATCCTTTACTTCCAGCCCATCACTGATATACGGATGGGAGGCTCAAAAAGGGATGCAGTCAAGCTCTTCAGAGCATTTGCAGAGTCATTCAGAGCTAATGGGATCACTGTGGTAACCACAATGTGGAATCACATTGCATCTCCCAAGAAGATAGAGGATGCCAATCTTAGGTTTAGTGAATTGCAAAAGAAAATATTTGTGGTAGGTGGTCTACAATTATACAATGAGAATGTGATTTATTATTTCAATAGAAATCTGATGGATTTTACATTGGTGTCATGAAGTTTGAGTTTTCCAGTCACTCAGCACTGTCAATCCTAGACGAGTATGTGGGTGGATGGATTCACAATGAAGACAAATCACAGAAGATGGATCCCCAATACCAATCCCTCATCCTCAACAACCTCCTTGGGCGCATCAGCAACATTCACCAACAACTTCTCACACTTGCACAGGACAAACAGAGTGCAACCACCCCTGGAAGTGAAGATCTCCTTCTTCTTGAGGTTGTACTCAGAGATGAGAAAGAGGCATTAAGAGGCCTTCAGTCATTTTTGGATGATCTATATGAGATTGACCCAGGGAGCTGCTCCTTGCCTTTTCCCCAACAGAATGTCCCTCAATCCCCACCTCTGGCTTCACCTCTGTCTCCACCTCCACCTCCCCTTCTATTATCATCCCCATCCCCATCCAATAAAAAGTCCATGTCTGCACATCTCAAGGGTGTGACCTCACACCTGAAAAAAATATTCAAAAAGCCTTAATTATTTTCTGTTCCACCATACAATCTCAAATGCTATTATGATTTCTCATGCAGTCATATTCCCATCTCATCCTGTTACTCTATCAAGCCTATCAAGTCATGTATTTTTGCTTTCTTCTCAATTCATATACATTTCCATTCTTGTGCCCTTGTTTCTCTCAATTTATGGTTGTTGTATCTGCTTGCATTATATCTTCATTAGAGCAAGTTGGACTTGAGATCCAGAGGTGAGAAAAGACCAAGGTCCATACATGTGATGGTTGAGTTTACCAGATGTGGTCAACAACAAACAGCTGTTGACAGCACCTCACATTAAGGACTTGGAGTTCCCCATGTCCTTCTCAACCAGAGTCTCTAATTCATTCAAAGTCTATTCTTCATATGAACAATACAATCACACATAAATACCTTTCCATCAACAGATTTTTTTCACTAGGCAGTTATTGTCTTGTCTGCTACTCCACTTTCAATATGGAATGGCTTTTACAAATGATACCTGTAGTCCATCCTTGATAACTCCCCTCTCCTTCCATTCACAGCAATCACTCCCTGCTCCACTCTGCTACATGTCTCTTACAAAGTGCCAAATGTCACTCCAACCAATATTCCCTGACCAGGGGCATGCTGCTATGAGAGCCACAAAATGCAAGACAAATGGACAATCTCAGCAAAGAGGACAAGAGGAGCGTCAAAATGGCTCATAGTGGGTATTGAGAGGTGAGGATGAACATCATAGGGTTCAAAGATGCATGCAAGAGTGACAATCACATCCCAGAGTGTTCAACAGTGAGGGCAGACAGTACCCAAAAGATGATATTACACAAAGATGAGTCACTGAAAACAAGAAATACAGGTGAGCCAGAGCTTGTCCAAACACAAGCTAATTGTACTCACATAATCCTATTCTAACACACTCAGTATGCAGAATACACATCCCTGTTCTGTTGACCAAGACTGTTCTGTTGGTTACCTTTCCCTCTAATCAATTCTTTTGTGTAGTAACATTCACATTTGGTGTAAGGATCTCGTTAAGTACATGTTTGAATATACATATAGCAGGCTGAGTTATATGTATTTGGGCAGGTGAGTAGCGGTCGTATCGGTGGAATGCAGCTGATAAGCTGGGTGTTCAAACAAATCTATGTGATCTGTGATGTGGTTGGATGCACCTTTACATCTGCAAGATGGTCGATCAAGACTCAAGAGTGCTAGTGAGTGTTATGAGCCGGATCGGTCAGGTGCCTCGAGAAGGAATGACCTCAATGAAATGAGCTGATACACACAATTGGTCACTCCAACTAATGTGCCAATGCAAGTTGAATAGGAAATTTATATCAAAAGCGGATAAAATATAAGAGACATCCCCTATTTTTACTAACGATCGTTCAGAACGCGAACTTGTGAAGAGATATCAGCTGAGCGTTACTTACAAAAATAATTTGCCCCAACCACTTCAAACGACCATTGTGTTGAACACTGGTTGTTGCTCGTGGCATTCCCTACCTGCATCCCCTCATCTTCCTCTTTCCTAACTACCCCTTCCATATCCCCCACATTCCACGCATCTTTCCATCCCCATCCCCAACCGTCAATCCTCCTCAGACAGGGCTCAACGTCCGAAATATCGCCCCTCCCTCTCTGCTGCCTAACACTCCGACGAGGTCCAACAATGACAATTCCTGCCACATCAGTGACACCAGGGCCAGCAAGCCACCTTGAAAAGCAGAGTCAGGTATCGATCTTTGTTATATGGAAGGAGTCAGGGCCATTGGTTGAACTTGCCTTGACTTAGGAGCCAATGTGTCAGCGTGTCCACGTCGCCTGATGGCCGCAGTGCAACAGCGTTTCCTGCCACATCGGCGACAGCTAGACCAAGCAAACGACCTTGAAAAGCAGTGTAGAGTGTTGAGGCTCGTGTTACGTGAGGAGTGAGGACCATCGGTGAACTCTGGCATGACTTGTGAGCCAAAGTGTCGTCATGTCCAAGTCGCCCGATGGCCGAGGTCTCATCACACCAACACCTTCCTATTTTGTTTCCTCCCCCTACCTGACCTACCACTAATCCTACCATGCCTGACCGTATGCAGAACGACAGCACGAAAACTTTGAGTGGAGTGACTGAAAGCGGAGTGCAATTGTCAGGGGGACGAGAGTGGCAATGGTAACCACACGGGTGATAATTGATTTAGACGGAGATGGTATGTGAGCGACAAGATGATGCAAAGAGAATTTCGTCGTGAAAATAACACTGGGTGGCGTTGTGGAGGTCGTAGAGGCAAGTAGGTGGAGCAGAGCAATGGGAGCGCGAGAGGGGTGATTTGGAAGTGAGGGAGAGCGGATGGGACGACACAACTTTGTGGGCCTAGGAATTAAAACTGAACGACGCAGGGGGTGATGGAATCGCCCTGGTGGTAGGATGCTCGCCCCGACGGGAGTGAGTTGAAGGACATCCGGTACGGTCGCAGAGAAAGAGGGAGACCAACAGCCATGTCTGATGATGTGTCAGTAATTGTGCCGCTTTTGCCTGTTGAAGTCCCTGGTTACAGAGCAGAAGTGGATTTAACTGCGTGGCGCTGAAACTGAGTAGGTTAGTTGATGTTTACTGAGATTTGGAACGACAGAGCAATACTTACTGATGATGGCCTCAACTTGCAGATGTGCCCAGGTTTTACAATCTCCCCTCAAAATCATCATCCATAACGCTGTTCGCCGTCTACAGCATCCCCACACCCTCACGATCCCTCTCCACTCGCTGGGTTCTCTCATCAAAGGACAACTACCAACCCTATCCAACAAACTTCATTGCGCTTCAACACAAACATCTGTGGAACAATGAGACCAGATGCAGATCGCACGCAAAAAATTAATCTAGGTATTTTCAGTATCGCCACATATATAATGGGGAGAAGGCATACATACCTCATTTTGACATATCATTGGCTGAGAGACACGCAGCGCCAAACTCGTCTCATTGTATTGGTTGGTAAATCGTGAATAAAGCAAGTGTGGTGGATGTGGTGGAAGGCGAACTTCAGGTCACGGCTTTAGGAGATTAAGTACGAAAATGGAGGAGAGAAAACCTGATGAAATATTATGTGACTCGGGTGTTCTCCCAACCCTCTTGCACTCTAAAACCGCTACAAGCGGAGGACCTGGAAACGAAAATGAGAAATAGTGGAAATAAATCGATGGTGGGGATGAAAGAAAGAGGGTTTCGATATTTAATGATCAAGAAGGGACGCCAGAGGAGTTCTTTCTTCACATAGAGTTAACGAGCAAATGAGGGGAAATGACATTTGCTATCAGAAGTACACTGAAAATGACAAGTCTATGGTAGGTCAGTCAGGGAAGGTAAAAAACGAATGATGGTACTCACATAAAACTACATTAAGCCACTTGAAGATACAGCAGACACATCCCCTCCACCATGGTCCCTTGCACCATAACCGACACATCGTAGTCTGTAGACAAAGACTGCCACAGCCAATCCTCCTAAAATCATTCACCGTATTCAGTCATAATCCTCTAGCCAACAAGAGAGAGATAGAAAAGAGGCTGAGATGAGATATAGGGATTGTTGACCTCACGCTCAGCGCGACAATGATGATGGTTTGGGATAGGGTACGGTGAATAATGGGAGATTTATTCACACGGTTAATAAAGTCTGTTAATAACATGTTAATAACAGGTTAATAACAGGACCCTCTGGACAACCAAATTTTGGCTGTTAATAAATGTGAGAAATGGAACTTATAGCGACAGCTAATGGTGGCCTATAATAGCCTATACTGGCACATAATTCAATGATTTTTCTGATAAATTCTCGGCAATGGGTGAAAATATTTATTTGCGCATCAAAAGAGCCATCAGAAGATGCCGAAGTTGGTCTTGTACCCCTCTGGCTGCCTCTGGCCTGTGCAGCATCAATATTATTGATAAAATTAGCCCAAAACGCTTACGGGTGCCCCTGCACCGTTCCCGAATCAAAATCATCCAGGTTGCCATAGGCTGATGCTAGCTGATGCCATTTAGTTCACAGATTAGAAAAAGACAAGCTTTGAGGTCGTATATGCATCGCTGAAATGCAATGGAATTTTTGGCACCCGCCTGACTAATGTTAACACATTTTAACAGTCTCTCGAGTTATTAACTGGTTAAAATTTGAATTTTTAACTGTTACTAACAGGAAAATATTTCACTGTTAATAACACCTGTTAATAAGGGCTCAAGAGGGGCCAAAGTTATTAACTCTGTGAATGGGTGACCTTCCACAAGCATATCTTGAAATAATATCTTCAAACCGGCGACAGTAGGGTCGTGTGCCGACGTGCCGTGTGTCAATTTCGTCCGAGCTCCTCAATATTCAGGGTAAGAGGCATCTTCAAACCTTAAATCTAGAGGAGGGGTCGGTACCCCCTCTCTAGATTCTAAATCCTCGAATATTTGTTTAAAACCCCCGCTGCCGTGACTTTCAAGCCCGTTTTGGCAGATGGTCCGGAAAGGGACGCTGAGTGCTTGCCTTATTGGGCTCGACAGACTATCTCGAGTGGTAACCCTGGCTTTGTCCCTACCATTGACGACTAAGTATCGGACTATGCCCCTCCCTGTGCATGTATCCTTCATCGACATATGTTTTTACAAATAAATTTCGATCCTCACGAGGCCATTTGATTTGAGGTTCACCCATTTCGCGAAGGGTATCAAGTAAGATTTTCACCCCGAACTGAATATATCTTGGGGCACTGGCTGAGATAATGCTGAAAACCTCTTGCAATATGTGCTCTGTCATGGTTGAGTTAGTGATGCCGCGAGCTGAACTCGAGCTAGCTCGAGCGACCGAATTAGGATCGCTCGACCAACTCGAGCTGTCACTCGCTCGCGAAACTCGAGGCCCATCAAAATGTTCGGCATAGTGGCAATAACACTCCCTGAAGGCCTGAGACAGCCTCCAGAGTGTATAGTGAACTACGCACACAGATAAAACTAGAATAGCATATTATATGAACTATATGTCTAAATTAAAAAAGGAATAATAATAAGTAATTATGGTGATTTACCCCATCCACCATAGGATTAAGACTCTTTATAGGTTTTATGGATACCTCGTTTTATAGATCTAGTACCCAATGTCCAACCCTATTCACCTCTCCCCAACGATTCAGCAGCAATCAACAAAATGGGCCACGTCGCGCGCTGTTGCACATGTTACGATTTTCTGCGTATAATGTGTGGCATACTCTACAACGACCACCGTTCACCGTTCTGTTGGGGATGAATCAGCCAGGGGTGGCGACGTGACACTAAGGGGCTGAAGGGTCTGAGCAAGAACTCACAATATTTATCCTTGAAGTGATGGAGCCTCACGAGGGATTCGCAGAGAGGAGGGGTTGCGATTGCAGGGTTGAGAGGTTACGGGGAGCAGCGACAGACAACAATGGGTGTTCTTGACAGATTGCCAGGACTCAGATTTCACAGCGTCAGCGAAGAAAAGAAGGTGTTGACCGCATCAAACCACTCTTCTATATTGGGATGGAGCTAGCTCGAGCTGAGTTCCCTTTTATATCCAAATGTCAAACTCGAGCCCACCTCGAGTGGAGTTCGCTCGCGCTCGCGGCAACACTAGGTTGAGTTTAGATAATGAAGAACAAGACTTTTTTATCATCCCATTTGTAACTAATAACTGCCCAAAGGGTTGTATAGATCGCTCGAAAAGCATATGTTATAGCTGCTGGGTCCCAGTGAACGTGTTCCCTGTTGTTGATCCCTAAGTCTATTACCCCCGAAATATATCTAACCTAAATGTCTTCGATGTGCTTCTGGTTCTGACGACGGATTTGAAGATTTCGTAACTACCCTGATTTCGAACTCCGAAATACTCGTTTGAAGATATTAATTCAAGATATGCTTGTGGGAGGTCACCCAATAATTCTTGACGAATTATTCACCGTACCCTAGTTTGGGAACAAACCCGGATAGACGGCGTTGACGGCTCGGTGCACCAATATGTAAATAATTTCCCACAGACTGCCGATATTTTGGGAGGCGTCCACACAATCCTCCACCAAATGCCTCACCTTAGCTATGAATTCTTCATATCCCTGTACTCGTCGAACCGCTTTCCCTCATATACCATGCTCAATACGATGATCAATATTGAAACATTATGGCACTTGACCTGTGTTGACGGCTGTGATTGTCATTTGGAATGTTATTCCGTTTCTGCTTTCTTTTTCTCTTTCTAAATCGCTCTTTGAATACACTTTCTGTGAGATTGACAGCACTTTCCATATGAGTTACCCGACAATATGTCTCCAATATTCCCACTCAGGATTTCCCAGAGCGATACATACAGGCCGTTGCATCTTCCCTTCCCTCTCTCTTTCGTGTTATCCCACCTGCACCTTGCAATTGACGCCGAATAATTGCACTCTGACGTCGAGACACGCGCATTCCCAGTCTGTGTTCGGGACTAGTCTTGCAACTACGTATTGTCTACTCGTACTGGAGCATTGTCCGGTAGCAATAGGTGCGGAATGGGAGATAGATCAGAGTAAATGGGATGGGTAAAACAGCCAGATGATAATGAGGCGTCGTCGAATAATAGCGGACCTGGGATTCAAGGTTGTGAGTATCGTAAATGGACTGATCCATGCTCTATCGTAATGGTCATCCTATCCCGACGTCGTAGGAGAGCGGCTAGAATTCTTCACACCTCAGACGCTAGTCGTCAACCATCCTCCATGTGGATATTGTGAATTCAGCTTCCTGATATGCTCTTCCAGCGCTTGTTATTGTTATCCTTTTTCATCTCGTGGACTCCCTACCCCTCAACCTCAGTATTACCTCAGGCCATCCAAGCTTTACTCATTTATCGTGGAGTAAATTCGTGGGGGCAGTCTCGGGACGTTACGATAAGGGGGATAAGAACTGCGTTATGATGATCATCGTTGTCTAGGCTGTAACAACGTACGAGTGCACCGGTTATGCCCAGCCCTCATTCATTCGTCGTCTTTTGTTATTCAAACGGAATAGGGTATTTGGTCCCTCCTCGTTCCCCGTCTTATCCCCTCGTCTTCCCCCACTACTATGCCCTCTGCATCATCTTTCATCTTTGCCATATTTCTACCCCTACCCCAACGCCAATCGTACCCAAATACGATGTACAATCCGAAACACCGCCCTGCCCTTTCTGTAACCCCAAAACTACCCACCACTCGGACGACGTCCAGCAACAACGTTTTCGAGGGCATTGACGACCCCACAACCAGCAAACTGCCAGAAATCCGTCAACATTACTGGGTGGTCCAACCTCTCTATTGTCTTTGAGATCATGGTTTCTCATTCTGCACTGCGTTCAAGTAATTTTCAGATTCCAAAGGACTTCAGGGCGAATGGATAGAGGCCATCTGGATAAAACACACATAACTACACAAGTCAAAGAAGGGTGCAGTCGAGAGACTGTGAGTATCCTATAGTTGTGCACGTATCTGAATCATGAGTGTCATCGTGTTTCCCCGTTCTCGGTTTCACTCCTTGACGCAACCCAACCATTCCCTACCTACTATCCCCTCATTCAATCGTTTAATCGCTGACACCAAGTCTGCTGTGAGTGTAATTCATACGGAGCGCAGCGCAGCGGGCTTGATTAATTCAAGACTCCATTTTTATGGTGCAATCTAAGACGAAGTGATGCGATAAGGGAATGGGGGTAAAACACAGATATCGACAACAGAGTTGGATAAGATGACAGTTTGAGTCCAAGTGTTGCCATCGGTGCTGACCAGTTCAACCTCTGTGCTCAAGTCCTTGCAATGGCGTGATAATAAAAAAATGGGGGTGCTGAGGGAGACGAGTGTCGCTCTTGAAATGAATGAGAATGCAAGATGAAAGCTTTGAGTTCGATGCTTGTTGCATCCTCCCACGGAAGCGTCGCGTGGTGATCCACTGGCGCGGCGACCAATGCGAGAGTTGAATCAATATTATGTATACTGGCTGAATTAAATTTGAATTGATAACAGCGATGGCAATCCGCAGAATTTATCGTTCAATGAAGGTGTCTTGTCGTGCTGACTTGAAAATGGAGTCCAATAGTAGCTTAGATTTTGTTCCTGGTTATATCAAAAAGGTCCCCCTCCTATTCAGATGCCCACTTGGCGCACAAGTGTGTCAACAATTTACCGACATCTAGATCCTCGCGACTTGTACTCGATTGCCGAATATATACTGTTTGTGACGCAGACGCATGTATCTGTGCATACGCGCGAGGGACTACTATGAAGGAATGGATGAAGTCGATGAAGCGAATTGATGGCGCGAAATTCATGATGACTGCAATCCTCACCTTTATTAATGTCAGTCAAGCAGGGGTGTCATCTGAAAAATCGACACAATATAACACGAGTCTACTAAGATTACTGGCAATCAGTCAGACAGCAAACTCAGAATCGCATCTAAATCAATTTTACACACAAAAATATCCCGCCCTAATCACTTGAAACGTCTATAATATTGAAGGCTGGTACGTCGCTCCAGTCAATATCCACCCGTACCCCCTCTTCCTCTTTCTTAGCTACCTCCTCCCTGCCCACTCTCATGCCACCCAACTTTCTACCCCCATCCCCAACATCAAGCGTACCCAGACGCGACACAACATTCAAAATATATCCCCTCCCTTCTCCCTAACCCCATCCCCACCCAATGCTCCGACAACATCCAACAACAGCATTCCTGGCGCATCGGCAACACCCAGGACCACCGAAACGCCATAAAAAGCAGAGTAGGGTGTTAAGGGAGGTGGTACAGTCCATCTCTGTCGCCGGAGGTGACATATGAGCCGAAGTGTCGGCGGGTCCACGTCGCCCGTCTCCTCACACCTTATCCTCCTAAATCATAAGAACGTCAGCGTAAATGCGCCGGAATTTAACTACTGAGAACTGAGTACTGAGTGCTGAGCCGTTGAGTTGACCGGGGTGGCGACAGAAACGTATTCCTGGTAGGTTTAAACTCGTTTCTGATGAGCAAAACGGCCCGATAATGTGGATGACATGAGCGTTATGAGGCGCATCGGCGAGACCTAGTAGAAACAGCAACCAACTATAAAAAGCAGCGTGGGTGTTACAAAAGAAGTGTGCGTCATTGGCGGAGTGTGGTCTGACTTGGGGGTCAAGATGTCCGCAGTTGGAGTGTGCGACATGAGTTACGCGTATTGGTTCGTGTAGGAATTCTCAAAGATGGATAAACGACGCAGGGAGCGATGGAAGTAGTTGAGTAGTACAGGGTTTGCAGTGATGACAGTGTTGAAGGACGTGCTCCTGCGATACTCCGACCACTCCCATCAACGGCGTTTCCTTTCGCATCAGCGATCCCTAGGACCACCAACCAAACATGAGAAGCAATGTAGGATGTCGGGGTTCATGTTACGAGAGGAGCAAGGAGCATCGGTAGACGTTGACTCGTGAGCCAAAGTTAACGCATTCCATGTCCCCCGACGGCAGAGATCCCGTTGCGCAACAACATCGTCCTGAAACAGCCCACCGTCTCGTCACCCCCACCACGCCTGAGTCATAACGAGGATGCAATCAGCATGAAAGGCGTAATGCTGGCGATGAGACAGAAGCGATATGATCGGGGAAACGAAGATTCTTTTGGAGAAAAGCAATGAGGCGACGTCGTGGAAATAGTGGATGTAGGTAGAAAAGATAAACGACGTAAGGACTTTCAGGAATAACGAAGTGAAGTTCCTCGTATTGATCGGTGTAGGAATCGCCAATTGAAGATGAACACGCAGGTGCCGGGGAGCGATGTAAATATGTGGTAGGATGATCGCAGTGACAGCTGACATGGACTAGAGACTGTCGTCGGGAGATGACAGAGGCCAACGACGACGTCACTTGTTGTGCAGTCATTGCGTTGCTGGAGCTGGTGGTGGTGGTGATACTCTCATGATAGGCCACCGTTGCTGTGGTGGTGAGCGGTAATCAACGATTGCAACACTCCTGGTGGGCTATATGAGCTTTCAGGCAACCAGAGTGGTGGGGTGATGACTCGGGTGTCATCTTCAGATGGCCACAGTGTATGGTAGAGAGGTAGTAAAGAAAACGAGGGCATTTTTGGGTGAACAAGCTGGAGCCGAAGTTAGTATACACAACGATGCTGCATGGAGTCGTATTACTTACAAAAATATTATGCCCCAACCACTTGAAACCATCATTGTATTGAACGTTGGGTCGCTGCTCCTATCATTCCCTACATTCATCCCCTCATCTTCCGCCTTCTCAACCACTTCCTTCGTATCCCCCTTCATCTCATTCTTGTTGTCACCCCATCCCAACCGCCAATCCTACCCATACACTACTCGACATCCAAATATCGCCCCTCCCTCACTGTAACCCCAACCCCACCCAAACTCCGACGACATTCAACAACGACGTTTCCTGAGGCATCGGTGACACCTAGAACCAGCAAATGACCCTTGAAAGCATCATAAGGTGCTGGGATTCGTGCTATGGGAGGAGTGAGAACCATCGCTGCCGCTTGACTTGACCTATGAGCCAAAGTGTCCGCGTGTCCACGTCGCCTGATGGCCAGGTCCCACAGCGTTTCATGCCGCAACGACGACAGTTAGAGCGAGCAAAATGCCATAAAAAGCAGCATAGGATGTCGAGGGAGGTGTTATAAGAGGAGTGAAGTCTAGCATTGGAATCTGGCTTGACTTATGAGTCTAAGTGCTGGCGTCCAGTTCGCCTGATGGCCGAGGTCGCCTCACATCAACACCTTCCATTTTCGTTTCCTCCCGTTCACACCCAGCCTTTCAATACTCCTACTCCGCCTGGCTCGTACACAGGACGACCGAGTGAGAAGGTTGAACAGAGCGACTGAAGGCGAGTGTTCAATTATGGGGTTTGAACAGGGCGCGACGGCAACGACGCGGTGATAGGTGATCATACGCTTCTTGTGAGGATAAAGGGGAGTTGGAGAAGGTACCTGAGTGAGATGAGGACGGAAGCGGAACCTAGTACTGGGTAGCCTGTGGAAATGATAGAGGTAGGTTGACGAGGGTTATTGGAAGTGAGGGAGGGTGGATGGAGATGAAATCAAGAATGAACGGCGCAGGGAGTGATGGTGATCAATCGGTGGTAGGACGCTCCTGCCAACGGGAGTACGGTGAAGATGTGGTTCTGGTATAACCCCAGAGGGATGAATGAGACCAACAGCAATGTTTGATGAGGCATCAGTCGTTGCCTCCCTTCCTTGATACAGCATGTAGGGGAGAAAACGAGACTGCTAAAGCCGGAGGGTGCAGAGTACAAGTAGATTTTAAAACAACATCTGTGGAACGACGAGACCAGATCCATGATGCATGCAGAAAACTTGTATTGTCAGTATCGCCCCGTCTAAAATGAAGAGACGGTAGACATACCTCGTTTTGACATACCATTGGCCGATCGACATATAGGGCTGAAGAAATTCTCGTTGTGTTGGGTGGTAGATGGTGAATGAAGCGAGAGCGCATGGTGGGTGTAGTGGAATGTGGTCTAAAACTTATTGATTAGTTAAAGCTTCAGAATGTTGGTATTGAAAAAACACACGAGGAAAAGCAGATGAAAGGGTGGTGACAAGCTGGACGTGCATGTTCTCCCAACAATCTCCGTGGGTGCATGTTCCCATTTTACCCTGTTGATTTGCGCATAACCCCTGAAAAAAAGTTCCCCCTTCGTTAACAGCGGACGACCTTAGCGACGATAATGGGATCCGTGGTCAACCAGTTCATTGATGAAAAAAGGATGAAATTGTGCTATGGAAGTACACTGAAATTGACAAGTATAGGTCAGCACGGCAGGTAAAAGAATGACCTCGTGGTAGTCACATGAAACTATATTAAGCCATTTGAAAGTCCAAAATGCACATTCCCTCTACCATCGTCCACTACACTGTAAGGACATAGGCTGACCAGGACACCTAGCAGTCAACCCATCCAACCCACTTCAACCTACAGCCGCTTCTGAGGCATTCCTTCGTTCACATTCGACCGTGAACAACAAATTCAGAAGTAAAAAAGATGGAAAGAACGAGCTGACGAAGGATGGCAACCATTCAACTCAGGTGCAGCGCGACGACCATGATGGTTTGGGACAAACCCGGTTGGGTCGACAGCTTGATGTCGATGTCAGATGATGAGTTCAAACACCGACAAACAATCCCCCACTTGTGAGCACTTCCACCCGCCTTCAACTTAACTCCCTGCCTACGACCAATTCATTCGAATATGTCCTCACTTCGTTCACATACCCGTTGCCAGTCAGAGGTAGATTTCTTTATTTGCGTGATTTCTCGCTATTCTTCACTGACGTCATTGGTTCGTACTTGGCGAAGAGTGAACCTTGAGTTGAATCGGATTGTTTCCTGGGTGGAGGCGACAATGTCGATGGCCGATATCGAGCAACACAGGTGACGGAATATGCCAAAAATGGATTGAAGTGAGTAAATTTTAAACCTAAGTGGAGTCCAGAGAGATGAGGTCGACAGATACGAAGTGGCGACAGAGACAACGTACCAGGTCGGCGGTAGCCTCGACAGTGAGAAATGTAATCCAAGAAAACGGGATGGAGGACTGGTAAATACAAACTAATATTTCGCCTCTTATGCGTCAGTACTTCGCCCTCGGAAAGCTCTTTCAGAGCGCTTTAAAAGATCTTAAGCCTCTAACGCGTCCTTCCCTTATTTCTCTCGCAAGAACCAATATTCAAGGGGTATCGCTATATCTCTGAGGTATTCCTTCCTAATCGTACCTTCATCCCACACCACTAACCCCAGCGGACGCACACGATTTCTTAACGCGATATAAACCCGGGAATCAAATATCGACGCCCCCCTTTCCCCATACAATCCTGCGCATGCTCCGTATCGGTCGACATCGTTTCACCTTCACAGCCAACTTGAATTAACCCTGGCGTGCTCCACATCGGATATTTTCAGCTACCCACCAGATTACCAACTGAATAACCTGAGCAGCCATGGAAGGTAGCATAAAAAGCCAAGGTAAGTTCTACAAGAGGATGGGCCAAAGCGGCTGAAGTTCACATTGCCCAATCGCCAAGCTCACCCGGTCGTGGTACATCCCCCCTCTTTTCTTCCAATTCCTACCTTTCATCACTTCTATGACCGATGATTCCTATGAGCACGGCACCGTGAACGGGTTGAAGTGAAACGCTGGGTGCAAAGTGTTGGGCTCCCGCATTGGTACAGTTGGAGATGGACCATGGTGATCGTGTATGGTGGACGAGCAATATCGCGAGGTCGGTGATGATCGATGTGTGATGCGCCGGGGAGACAACAGTAGCCTGGTGCTGTGGAAACGGAAGAGGGTAGGTAACAGGAAACGTGCATAAGGAGTATCTATTTGAGAAAAACGCATAGTGGGTTTGAGATTTGACCAACATCGCGATGAACACGTCTCACATGGGTGACCAGGGAAAATATAGACCCCCAACGCAATTGAATTCTGTCCTCCATTGGCTACTCACCATAAACTCACACTATGTTTTCTATTCTCCTTGAAACAGTAATTGTATCGAGATTCGAAATAAGCAACGCATTTTCACAACCCGCATCCCTTATCGACTCACAGTCTGAAGATGAGGCCAGTGCGTACCTCGCACTGGATGGCTTTTTTTCACGCTTGCATTTTCTCCAGAGATTATGGATTACATGAAGTCCTTTCTAACCATCATAAATTTCCTCGCCATTCCTCATCCCATACCGCGTCCGACTAGTTTTCAGATTCCAAAGGACATCGAATGCGAATGAATGGAGGGTAACTAGGTGAAACACGTAGAATGACTCGAGTAGATGGAGGGCGTAGTTGAGGTTGTGAGTATTGTACCGTTTGACTTATCAGTATTGTCGCTTTCCCCTGTTCTTGGCTTTGCTTACGCCTTGATGCAACCCAACCATTCCCTACCCATGATTCCCTCATTCAATCGTTTAATTACTCACATCAAGACCACTGTGGATGTAATCCATACTGAGCGCACCGCGGCGCGCTTGACTATTTCTACTGTTGACCGCTTTTGAGCTTACCGTCATCAAAAGATATGCTTCCTAAATCATCAACTATTCACGGTCTCACAGAACTACGACAACCGCACCACCATCCCAAGTACCCTCAAATCCATTCACGTTCCAGTTTCAACTACGAATTTGGTGATGCATGCACCAAGAAAATTGTGAACATATCCCTCGCGCGACGGTAGAACTGCAAGGTGGCATGACAAAAATATTTGTTGACTGTAACTTCAACAGTGAGGCGGTCATCGAACATCGGTATCGAAAAATGTGGGCAGACACGTAGCTGTCACCTCAATCCTATTTGAATTGATGTCTGGATCTGATAAGATGGAATTCGCATGCTGTCAGCAACATGTGGACTGCAGCTGGGAAAATCACACCAGCGTCTCTCAACATTGAACTAGAACCATTTCCGTGCAAAGTTTCATATCTCAGATTAGCACCATGTTGACCACCAGAGCAGAATATCTGCATCTCAAATTCTTGGGCCCCATAAGTATTATACCTGTGACTCCCAAAGATGTTAAAGGAGAACATTTGTCCACTTTCCTGTATGTTATATTTATAATCTGCCTCATGTTAAATAGCAATGCTCATAACACTACTTGTTCTTTAGTCTCATGGGTCCAACTGGAGCTGGAAAGAGCACTGTATGTATAATTTCACTACATTCATATGTTTTGCCTTCTCACCAATATCTCACATTGAAAAACTGGCTTTTGTTCCTCCCCAGTTCATTGAGTCACTCTCACCAGATCACAAACTAGAAATTTCAAAGGATTCACTTGAAAGTGTCACCCAGGAGGTTGTCTGCTATCGAGTTGTCAGCTTGACTTACCTTGGAGGCAATGTTATACTAGTGGATACACCTGGCTTTCTAGATACCAAGATGTCTGAAAGCCAGATAACCAAGATGATCATAGTGACATTGGATAATTTACAGTATGTTTTTAATTGCTCAACAACTCAATTGACAATGTCCTAATTCTTGATGGTGCTTCTTGTTAGTCAATCTGCTGCAAGAGTCGATGTATGCCTCCTTTACTTCCAGCCCATCACTGACATAAGGATGGGAGGCTCAAAAAGGGGTGCAGTCAAGCTCCTCAGAGCATTTGCAGAGTCATTTGGAGCTATTGGGATCACTGTGGCAACCACAATGTGGAATCACATTCCATCCCCCATGAAGATGGAGGATGCCAACAATCGGCTTAGTGATTTGGAAAATGAAATATTTGTGGTAGGTGGTTTACATTTCTACAATGAAAGTGTGATTTATTCTTCCAATAGGCATCTGATACACTGCCCATCTATGTCACTAAGTTTGAGTTTTCCCATGACTCAGCACTGTCAATCCTAGACACTCGTATTGGTGGATGGATTCATAACAACAAGTCACAGAAGATAGATCTCCAATACCAATCCCTCATCCTCAACAACCTCCTTGAGCGCATCAGCAACATTCAACAAAAACTTCTCACACTGGCAGAGGACAGACAGAGTGCAACTACCCCTGGAAGAGAAGATCCCTTACTCCTTGAGATTGTACTCAGGGATGAGAAAGTAGCACTAGGGGCCCTGCAGTCATTTTTGGATGATCTATATGAGATTGACCCAGAGACCTACTCATTGTTGCCTCTACTGCCACTTCCACTCCATGCCACGTTGAAACACCGATTTAGACGTTTTCTTGGAGCTGGTAAAAGGGTATTCCATAAACACAAGTAGCTAGGTTGTTCATTGTAGGCAACTGGTAATTTTCTATGCTGAAATGTGGAAATTTAAATGAATTTGTATCTTATTTTGGTGAAGGCTCTGCACAGCACTGATAGCTGTCATATCTGATAACCTCTAATATCTGATAACTTTTGGTGACTCCCAAATTCAAGTTGTCTTCCAAGGCCTAAAACCTGCTATGATAACCAATAACCTTCCATAACCAATAGCTTTTGGTGACTCCCAAGACCTATTGGTTATGACAGAGTTGACTGTACTGCTATAGTTGAGTGCTTCAGGAAGGTGTGTTGCAGGTGATAATGCTTCAGGAATGCATAGCAGGTGGTGTAAAGTGATTTATGCAATGGGTCATGAGACGAAGTGATCCTTCCAACTTGCATTTAAAAATATCTGCATTTAAATAACATTTTTATTCAACATAAATAAACTAAGTAAAGGCTGGGGCACATAACAGAATTCAGATACCAATATGATGGTACTCAAAATATTTCAACTTGTATGGACAGTCAGCTTGGTCTCATGTCATTCCCAACCTTTATCCCCTTGCCTTGCACCTTCCCACTACCTCATCCCCCCTCCCTCTCTCACCCCACCCACCTTTTAAACCCCAACCCCCAACACCAGTCATGCCCAGATGCAACTCACCATCCAAAATATCATCCCTCCCATGTTGTATCCAAACCTACCCAACACTCCAACAACAGTAAACAACAACATTTCCTGAGTCATCCACAACACTCAGGACAAGAAAACCACCTAGAAAAGCAGAGTAGTATGTCGAGGGAGGTGTGAAAGGAGGAGTGAGCTGCATATTGTGTTGTGGTGATGATAGAGGTAGGAGGAGATAAACATTATGAGGCCTTGGGAGTCTTGTGGGAGTGAGCAATGTGGAGGGTGGCATATCAGTCAGTATAGGAAACAAAGATGAGTGACGCAGAAGGTGATATAATCACGTTGGTGGATAGATGGTTGAGGTGATGATCAGTGAGTCAAATGATGTATCACATGATGTTCATAGAGGGATGAGGAAACAACAAGGTGAAGTGATGTGTCAGTGGTTATGGTGCTGTCGCCAGTGATACATTGGTGAGTGGTAATTACAGGTACGCTCAGAGAGTAAAAGGTGGCGAGGCAATGAGTTTATCTTCAGGAGATGATGTCTTGTCATATGGGTAGTGGATGGGTGGATGTGGAAGAAAACGAGTGTGTCAGCTATGATCATTTTCAGTCATTGGTTACTTAGTGGAGGTGGATTTAACTGGCAACACTGGAAGTGAATCAGAGGTTAGCTTATGTCTAATGAGATTCAGAGTGATTTAGAATGAGAGAATGAATGGCACTTACAGGCCAACCTCCACGACCTTGCTCATGTCTGGGCAGGTTCATCTCCATGTCACTGCCCCAATGCCCTCAGTCCTTAACTGGGATGAATATCCATAAGACATGCACCGACTTAACCACCAAGACCCAGAGAGCTGTATTGTATTAGTGACAGGCCAGTTAAGCCAGTGAATCCCATTGCAACAGCACTTGTATCCATGTAATTGCAGTCGTTCCCTAGATCACAAAGTCGGTCTCAAGGCAAGTTCAATGAGAGCCTCAAAGTTATGTGGCACAAGGATGAGAGAAGCCAGCTGAATTGGTGTCTAGGGTGGGTTGGGGGCAATGGCTACTTCATGAAGCTTGAAAGGGCAGGTCATGGACAGTGGTCAATCAAATAGTATTCTTCTATATAAATACACTGAAGGGGGGTCTGGTGGTCTAGTGGAAGACCACCAGAAATGCCTGCCATTGCACTACCCCTGGCAGGCAATGGTCAAGCCCTATGGCTCTGGGTTCGAACCCCACAGCTGTCAGAGCTTTGGCAATTTTCGACCGTGCTCATTTCATTTCATCCATGCTGACAGCACCCTGCACCACCCAACTCAGAAAGTCAGTGCAGTGCACAACAATAAGTCACAAACATCACACCATCACACGAAACGCGAACACCAGATGTTCAGCAATGGCGCTTGCCAGGACAGCTCCCATCTCATCTTTCACACCAAACAAAATGGATAAACTGGTGTGGAGTGGTTAACCACATCGGGACTTGCATAGCAGGTCAACTCAGGAGTTGCAAGATGGGGTACTGTGTTCCAGAACTCCAGCACTGTCAGACTGGGCAGGATCTCTCGCATGTCACAAAGTAGCATGATAGAGGTGTAACACAGTAATAGATAATCACAATAGTCCATTGGTGCTTCATAGGGTCCTGATTCACAACTTACAGTCAAATAAGTCACAATAGTCCCAGGTAGGGAAGTTGCAATGCATTGACCAAGTGGTGCTATGGACTCAGTACAGTGTATTGACTGAGTGTGGTCCATGGACTGCCATGGATTTCCTTCATTTCAAATGTATAGTATTAATAGTTTAATCATTAGGTCTAGTGTAATGAATGTATTTATTCAGTATTCAGTGGGTGGGGGCATGGATGGAATTCTGGGGTGGCAATGGCGAGCAGGGGGTGGGTAGGATGATGTTGGTGGGTTGAGTGGGGATCATAGGCAGTATAGGTATAATGGTGGGTGAACATAGAGGGCCGGGGTAGGATGATTGGTGTGACCAGATCAATATTGTAATTCTGGGGGGGAGGAGGGGAGGGGGGGGGGGGAGTGGGTTGGTGTAAATTGAGTAGGTGAAGCACGTAGGGGGTGCATATATATGGTGGGATATCGACAGGTCAATGGGCTGGGTAGGTGGTAATATTGCTGATATCAGGACAGATACCCAGGGGAGAGCATTTATGGATAGATTACAAATGTGTATGAAATGGGATAGCAGCATTCTAAACATGGGGGGGAGGGGGTTGAGGGT